>JAJHIY020000634.1:165000-167500 GCA_022114975.2 Lampris megalopsis
CTCAGAGCCGATCCTGGATGTAATCCCACCTCCACCTTGAACCCATCTGTCATTCCAACCGCACACCTCACCACTGTCACACTGCCCTCATACATATCCTGCACCACTCCTACATACTTCTCTGCAACTCCCGACTTCCTCATACAATACCACACCTCCTCTCTCGGCACCCTGTCATATGCTTTCTCTAAAGCCACAAAGAAAGCTGTGAGAACAGCGTTTTGTTTTGGTTTTTGGTTTTTTTTATTCTCCAGACTAGTATGGACAGATCAGTATGGACAGATCAGTATGGACAGATCAGTATGGACAGATCAGTATGGACATATTGTTAGGCTGGTAGGCAGAAATTAAAGGTCTTTTCTGGAGCCCCCTGATGACAGCCCGTGGATCTAAATAACAGCAGTGATCATGCAAGGGGCTCATAGAGCAAACAGAGCTAATTAACCTTCATCTGTGCATGCTGACTGTGATGACTGCCCCCATGAGTCCTCTGTTCCACAGCCAACGCTATGTCTTTTTTTGAGGGATGTTTAAATGAGAACTGAAATATGATTTGGGAAGGATTAGGGACGTGCCGGAGGGTAGTGAAGTGAGGAAAATGGAGAGTGGCCATGCAGTGCTGAGTCACACTCACCCACAATTCATAGGAGAGCACAGTCCCATGAGTCTGTGGGGAGGACAAGGCGAGCGTTGAGGAGGTGAGGGGAGTGAAATGACGGGATGGGACATTTAAAAAGACAAGAGGTTACATGGATGTAGAGGCACCTGCCCAGATGCACCTACAGAAAGGTCTGAGCACATGCACACACACATACGTGTACACATGTAATTTCATCAACGAATGTCCAAGTCCAGTTTTCCGTTCTTGAAATAATAATAATAATAATAATAATAATAATAATGTGGATTAGAAGCTAATTCATTTGATATACCATGCACCATCAGTGCATCATCTACAACCCACCCCCTCTTCCAGCCTTAGTGATGTTCTACTGAGGGCGACAACAACCTGTTTTCAAACCATCTACATCCAACAGGTCTGGCTTGTGTTCACTTGCTCTAAACTTTCATAAAGCTTGAACAACAACGCAACAGACCAATAACAACACACAGGGTGTGGACTCAAGTTACATGACTGTGACTCGAGTCAGACCCAGGTTACATGACTGTGACTCGAGTCAGACTCACGTTACAGTTACATGAATGACTTGAGCAGACTCAAGTTACATGACTATGACTCGAGTCAGACCCAGGTTACAGTTACATGAATGACTTGAGCAGACTCAAGTTACATGACTATGACTCGAGTCAGACTCACGTTACATGACTGAATTGAGCAGACTCAAGTTACATGACTGTGACTCGAGTCAGACTCAAGTTACATGACTGTGACTCCAGTCAGACGCAAGTTACATGACTGACTTGAGCAGACCCAGGTTACATGACTGTGACTCGAGTCAGACGCAAGTTACATGACTGACTAGAACAGACTCAAGTTACATGACTGTGACTCGAGTCAGACTCAAGTTACATGACTGACTAGAGCAGACTCAAGTTACATGACTGTGACTAGAGTCAGACTCAAGTTACATGACTGACTAGAGCAGACTCAAGTTACATGACTGTGACTCGAGTCAGACTCAAATTACATGACTGTGACTCGAGTCAGACTCAAGTTACATGACTGTGACTCGAGTCAGACTCACGTTACATGACTGAATTGAGCAGACTCAAGTTACATGACTGTGACTAGAGTCAGACTATCTATCTACCTCGACCATTCTGAGGTACACACCATCACCACACACACACACACACACACACACACACACACACACACACACACACACACACACATTCATACCTAAGGACAATTCAGCTGACCTATATGTCTTAGATTCACCTGTCCTACATGTCTTTGAGTCACCTGACCTACATGTCTTTGGACTGTGGGAGGAAACCCACACAGACACGGGGAGAACATGCAAACTCCACACTGAGGACGACCCGGGGAGGATCCCCAAGGTTGGACTACCCCGGGGCTCGAACCCAGGACCTTCTTGTTGTGAGGCGACCGTGGTAACCACTGCGCCACCGTGCCGCCCAGTACACACATATACTTAGTACATATTACATGTGGCCGCTAGAGGGCAGCATATCAACACATCTCTCCACGCTCCATCACGTGCACACATGCACCTCAGCTCAGCCATGAGGGAGGACGTGGCTGGAAATGTCAACTCGGCTCATCATCTAACAGTGTTGGATGAGGGACCGTTAGGTTTGTGTTAGAAATGGTTGTGATTAAGTGTTACGTATGGTTAAGGACAGGGTAAGACTCTGGGAAGCATCATCCATCCATCCATCCATCCATCCATCCATCTATCTATCTATCTATCTATCTATCTATCTATCTATCTATCTATCTATCTATCTATCTATCTATCTATCTATCTATCTATCTATCTATCTATCTATCTATCTATCTATCTATCTATCT
>JAJHIY020000634.1:172500-210000 GCA_022114975.2 Lampris megalopsis
TCTACATCCTGATATACGGGGGTCTGGAGGAGCATCTCTACATGCTGATATACGGGGGTCTGGAGGAGCATCTCTACATCCTGATATACGGGGCTCTGGAGGAGCATCTCTACATCCTGATATACGGGGGTCTGGAGGAGCATCTCTACATGCTGATATACGGGGGTCTGGAGGAGCATCTCTACATGGTGATATACGGGGGTCTGGAGGAGCATCTCTACATCCTGATATACGGGGGTCTGGAGGAGCATCTCTACATCCTGATATACGGGGGTCTGGAGGAGTATCTCTACATGCTGATATACGGGGGTCTGGAGGAGCATCTCTACATCCTGATATACGAGGGTCTGGAGGAGCATCTCTACATCTTGATATACGGGGGTCTGGAGGAGCATCTCTACATCCTGATATACGGGGGTCTGGAGGAGTATCTCTACATCCTGATATACGGGGGTCTGGAGGAGCATCTCTACATCCTGGTATACGGGGGTCTGGAGGAGTATCTCTACATCCTGATATACGGGGGTCTGGAGGAGTATCTCTACATGCTGATATACGGGGGTCTGGAGGAGCATCTCTACATCCTGATATACGAGGGTCTGGAGGAGCATCTCTACATGCTGATATACGGGGGTCTAGAGGAACATCTCTACATCCTGATATACGGGGGTCTGGAGGAGCATCTCTACATGCTGATATACGGGGGTCTGGAGGAGCATCTCTACATCCTGATATACGGGGGTCTGGAGGAGCATCTCTACATGCTGATATACGGGGGTCTGGAGGAGCATCTCTACATGCTGATATACGGGGGTCTGGAGGAGCATCTCTACATCCTGATATACGGGGGTCTGGAGGAGCATCTCTACATGCTGATATACGGGGATCTGGAGGAGTATCTCTACATGCTGATATACGGGGGTCTGGAGGAGCATCTCTACATGCTGATATACGGGGGTCTGGAGGAGCATCTCTACATCCTGGTATACGGGGGTCTGGAGGAGCATCTCTACAGCTTGTTTTATTCAGTGCGCCTCAGTTATTCTCAGTCACATTCACACTTTGCAGCAGCTCCTTTGGCGCTCAGTCTCAAGGTTAGTCTAATAATCCATGAAGAGAAGGAGAAGGAGGCACCCCATTAATCCAAAAATACATGAATAAAACCCAAAATCTCCCCTGTTTTGATGCAGCAGAGGAAATGTGAATTTAAAACCAGCAGAACAGATCAAAACCTGCAGGTGACTGATTGTGTGCCTCCTTCTCCTTGTTCTGGATTATTCTTGCACATGATTCACAATGAGGCACCACGCCTGTTAAGAGGAGGAGGGCCAGGGCCCATACTGTACAACACAACACAGCACAATACTGGCCCTTTATTATGCTGGACTGATCTAGTAACATGGTACACACAGTTGTCATGACTGGTAACACAACCTGAGGAAAAGACAACAATATCCTCCTCACATCCAGGCTGAGCTCCTGCTCATCCCTGTCGTGTAAAGAGGAGGTGTGTGTGTTCATCCAACCCAGTGGTGTGTATCGTAGCTAACACCACGTCATAATGACGAGGAGGCGGAGTGGAGGTGGAGGAAGGCTCCTCCTCTACTCGTGTTTTCTCCAGCATGACGCGATAGCCCGTGACTGAGAGGGCTGTACAACAGGTGCAGGTGTTGGAGGCTGTGGTTGCGAGTACGATACCTCTGGGCGCAGCTTCCCCAGCACCGCCAGAGACTCGAAGTAAAGGAAGTCGGACCACTCGATCTGACCCTTCTTCTCCGGGTCCAGAGCTGCGAACTGGGCCAGGACCTCCTCCTCCTGGTCGTCCGTCAGGTCTTTGTCAAACTGCTGCTTGGACACAAAGTGGCGGTACTGCAGCAGCTCGTCTGACACCAGGCAGGATTCTGGAGCGACAAGAGGCGTGACACCGGGTCGGGTCAGCAGGAGAACCACCTGGGCCCTACCTGACTTTTACTGCCCCGCCAACCATGTGGACTGTGGTGTCCAGCGTGGACTTCCCAGACAGCTGTCCCCTCACTTCCGCCAATTCATATGGTGGGGTTTCCCCCCCCCTTTTCTCCCCAATTGTACTTGGCTAATCACTCCACCCTCCCGAGCCGTCCCGGTCTCTGCTCCACCCCCTCTGCTGGTCCGGGGAGGGCTGCAGACTACCACATGCCTCCTCCCATACATGTGGAGTCACCAGCTGCTTCTTTTCACCTGACAGTGAGGAGTTTCACCAGGAGGACGAAGCGCGTGGGAGGATCACGCTATTCCCCCCAGTTCCCCCTCCCCCCCGAACAGGCGCCCCGACCGACCAGAGGAGGCGCTAGTGCAGAGACCAGGACACATGCCCACATCCGGCGTCCCACCCGCAGACACGGCCAATTGTGTCTGTAGGGACACCCGACCGAGCCAGAGTTAACACGGGGATTCGAACCGGCGATCTTCATGTTGGTAGGCAACGGAGTACCCCGCTACGCCACCCGGACGCCCCAACAACTTACACTGTTTGATATGGTAACCTGTCTAACCTCCATCGAGTTAACACAGAAACAGGCTGTGGTGATAGACTCAACCATTCTGAGGTACACACCCCCACTACACACACACCACACACACACACACACACACACACACACCACACACACACAAACACACACCACACACACACACACACACATACACACACACACACACACACACACACCACACACACACACCACACACACACACCACACACACATACCACACACACACCACGCCACACAGCACACACACACACACACACGCACACACACGCACACACACATACACACACATACACACACATACACACACACACATACATACACACACATACACACACATACACACACACACACCACACACACATACACACACGTACACACACACACACACCACACACACATACACACCACACACCACACACACATACACACACATACACACACACATACATACACACACATACACACACACACCACACACACATACACACACATACACACACACACCACACACACACACCACACACACATACACACACACACATACACACCACACACACATACACACACATACACACACATACACCACACACACATACACACATACACACACACCACACACACATACACACACATACACACACACACCACACATCACACACACACCATACAAACACACACACACACACACACACACACACACACACACACACACTGAGCTCCCTGCATAGCTGACAGGTCATGGTGAAGCGGCAGGTTGACGGTGGTACTCACCTGGGATGATCTTGCACTGTTTGAAGGTCTCCATCAGGCTGTACATCTCCTCCTCCGTCAGCAGCAGGTTCACGTTGTCCTGTGGACACCACACATGGAGAGCAGGAGGGTCACACATGGAGGAGCAGGAGGGTCACACATGGAGGAGCAGGAGGGTCACACATGGAAGAGCAGGAGGGTCACACATGGAAGAGCGGGAGGGTCACACATGGAAGAGCAGGAGGGTCACACATGGAGGAGCAGGAGGGTCACACATGGAAGAGCAGGAGGGTCACACATGGAGGAGCAGGAGGGTCACACATGGAAGAGCAGGAGGGTCACACATGGAGGAGCAGGAGGGTCACACATGGAAGAGCAGGAGGGTCACACATGGAAGAGCAGGAGGGTCACACATGGAGGAGCAGGAGGGTCACACATGGAGGAGCAGGAGGGTCACACATGGAGGAGCGGGAGGGACACACATGGAGGAGCGGGAGGGACACACATGGAAGAGCAGGAGGGTCACACATGGAGGAGCAAGAGGGTCACATATGGAGGAGCAGGAGAGTCACAGTTACAACATCTCATGCAGCTTCTACTGTGATCCAGCAACGGCCTCAGAGGGCACAGGTGTGGTTGTGTTGAATAATGAATAAATAACAAATAAATTATGGAGGGTGCTGGTTCATGTGAAGCAGGACAGTCCAGGACAGTCCAGTACAGCTCTGCAGGGCTGCCGCCTGGTCTTGAGGTGCCCAGTACGGCTCTGCAGGGCTGCTGCCTGGTCTTGAGGTGCCCAGACGGCTCTGCAGGGCTGCTGCCTGGTCTTGAGGTGCCCAGACGGCTCTGCAGGGCTGCTGCCTGGTCTTGAGGTGCCCAGTACAGCTCTGCAGGGCTGCTGCCTGGTCTTGAGGTGCCCAGGCGGCTCTGCAGGGCTGCTGCCTGGTCTTGAGGTGCCCAGGCGGCTCTGCAGGGCTGCTGCCTGGTCTTGAGGTGCCCAGTACGGCTCTGCTGGGCTGCTGCCTGGTCTTGAGGTGCCCAGACGGCTCTGCTGGGCTGCTGCCTGGTCTTGAGGTGCCCAGTACAGCTCTGCTGGGCTGCTGCCTGGTCTTGAGGTGCCCAGACGGCTCTGCAGGGCTGCTGCCTGGTCTTGAGGTGCCCAGACGGCTCTGCTGGGCTGCTGCCTGGTCTTGAGGTGCCCAGACGGCTCTGCTGGGCTGCTGCCTGGTCTTGAGGTGCCCAGACATCCCAGAGTTGTTCCTGTTTTACCTGCCAAGTCTTGTGGAGGCTTTAATGTGCTGCACCATGCAGAACTGTGGTAACACACGTTGTGTTTGCATGTGTGGTTGCACAGTCAGATGGGGAATCCTCACCTGTCTGGCTCTCGTACGTGTTAGTGTGTCTGCATCTAAAATCAGTGTCAAATCAGCCTTGGCCACCTGACATGATGGTGGTGTGATGTTGTGATGGACAGTGTTCCCCCTGGGGTGGGGTTGGAGCAGCGCATAATTAATATTAATATTGTGCCGGGTCCGGATGTTCGTGAAAAGTCTACCCTGCCGCGGTGACGCTCATCCGGCCTCACTTCCCGGGAAATTCCGCCGCCAACCCGGAAGTTAATAATAAATTATGGAAAGGAACTCCAGGCCCTATGACTGACACTACAGTCTCTCCGCCCTGTGGCGGCCTGGCGGCCTGTCCAGGGTGTCTCCCCGCCTGCCGCCCAGGGACTGCTGGGGTAGGCTCCAGCATCCCCGGGACCCTGAGAGCAGGATAAGTGGTTCAGATCATGGATGGATGGTAAAACCAGTGCAGGTTGTCATGAGTGTGACTCTTTATTCAGCAAACGTTTTAAAAGGGCAGTTCTCGGTATTAATGGCGGCTGAGTCTATGCGGGCTATTAAATCCTTTCTTTCATAGGGCGCTGTAGTAATTCTCTTGACGGCACGTTGAAATAAAGATGGAGATTCTGCGACGCAGCACCGAGGCGGCTGATAGGTGGTAGTTAAGTTACAGCCCTGAATATTTAAGAGGACACTTCCTGCAGCTGGTGCTGAGTTTCAGCACTAGCTGCTAAAGGAACACCGGCACCATGAAGGGGAAGTTAGAGAAAGAAGCCACGGGGCGTCCGCGTGGCGTGGCGGTCTGTTCCGTCGCCTACCAACACGGGGATCGCCGATTCGAATCCCCGTGTTACCTCCAGCTTGGTCGGGCGTCCCTACAAACACATTTGGCCGTGTCTGCGGGTGGGAAGCCGGATGTAAGTATGTGTCCTGGTCGCTGCACTAGCGCCTCCTCTGGTCGGTCGGGGCGCCAGTTGAGGGGGAACTGAGGGAAACAGCGTGATCCTCCCATGCGCTACGTCCCCTGGTGAAACTCCTCACTGTCAGGTGAAAGGAAGTGGCTGGTGACTCCACATGTATGGGAGGAGGCATGTGGTAGTCTGCAGGCCTCCCCGGATCAGCAGAGGGGGTGGAGCAGAGACCGGGACAGCTCAGAAGAGTGGGGTGATTACTACAAGTCCTCCAACCCATACGACCACATAGGCCGCATACCCTCTACGACCAACAGCAGCGTTTCCTAAATCAGCGCCCCTACCGGCGGCAGGGGATATGGCACAGATACTTTTCACCGCTGTGCATGGTGGGTGTTTGTCTACTTGCTGACATCATATTTACGACGCCTCAGACAGGCTACTGAAGGCGAGTCGTCAGTAAATACTGACAAAAACAATGTGAGAACAACACAACATGTAGTCAATGCGTTTTTGTTTTTTTTGTTTCGCCCTCTAGTATAGTAACCAAGATTGCTATTGGCAGCACGACCGCTAGAGGTCGCTCCACTTTAAAACGTAACTATAGGTCGTAATAAACTGCTTGTACAAACGACCCCTGGGGTGTTTTTTTTGGGGGGGGGGTTTGGTGGAGGACAGTGTCGGTAGTTGTGGCTAGGAAGCGTATATAAGAGAAAGGGATTTTAAGACCTGGTGTTGCTGCCTTGTGGTGGGACGGTGGTGACGTCACAGCGTGACTGCCTGTAGGATTCATGCTGACACGCCACACCAATTATCCGACACACTCCCACACATAAAATATTCACACACAACAAAAGTGTTGCAGCTCCCAAACGCACCGGCGGCCATCTGAAGCATGTGAATACCAACACGCTGCACGTGTGTACAGTGTGTTGAAATACGTGTTACATGTGTACAACGTATTTCAACACACTGATGAACGAGGACAGCTGTCATTTCAACTATGTAGCCAGAAATGGTCATGTTTAAGTATTTGTAAACACACCAGAGTTCAGTTTCAGTTAATATGTACACAGCAGTAGACATCCCATAATTTCTACACCAAAGGTCTATGTCACTTTAAGTATGTCGCCTCACAACAGTTGGGGGGCGGGGCTAAGGGGCGGGAGAGAGCGGAACGGGAGACGAGAGCCTGCTGGCACTCGGCCATGAGGCTTTGAGTGTATTGGGCCCTAAGGGTGTTTCTGCCTCCAGGTTTGACTGCTGACATCATGTTTAGCTGCCAGCTAACACGGCACTGGAGTCTTGCTAACCTGTAGCATGTGTTTTGGGAGCTAGTCTCGTCAAGTGTATACTGCCACGTGCTACTTAGCGGCTAGTTAGCACCCTTGCTAATGTATGCTAACCCTGCATGCGCGGACATTGAGGCTGCACACAGCGTCACCAGACAGCGCCCCGTGTGGCCGGGAAAGCACGGCTGCACCTCTGGCACCGAGGGAGCTCCACTGTTTCCCCTCTTCATCACCTCCAGGACCGAGGGGGATTTTTCTTCACTCGGCCATGAAGCTTTGAGTGTATTGGGCCCTAACGGTGTTTCTGCCTCCAGGTTTGACTGCTGACATCATGTTTAGCTGCCAGCTAACACGGCACTGAAGTCTTGCTAACCTGTAGCATGTGTTTTGGGAGCTAGTCTCGTCAAGTGTATACTGCCACGTGCTACTTAGCGGCTAGTTAGCACCCTTGCTAATGTATGTTAACCCTGCATGCGCGGACATTGAGGCTGCACACAGTGTCACCAGACAGCGCCCCGTGTGGCCGGGAAAGCACGGCTGCACCTCTGGATCCGAGGGAGCTCCACTGTTTCCCCTCTTCATCGCCTCCAGGACCGAGGTGGATTTGTCTTCACCACAGTCATCACCGGAGCAGATGACGTGAGAAGGCTGTCCCTGGACATTAAAGGGCAGAGACCTTTGACCTTTCATCACCCACGGTTACCGTGCTCAAACCCAGCTCCCACCAGGCCTGCAACGGGGTTGATTATTTGTTTATTGCCGCTTTAGTTCTTATTTGTATTGCGTGGGTCACACCAGTGAATACTTAATTGTTGTTAGTTTCTGTCAAGTGTTCATTGTGAATGTAAATTCATGCAAATTGATTATTAATGTTTCCTAATTGTGAATACAGGTTTAAAGGGTTAGTGCCTATATTTTTGTTGTTGAGTGAAACGCCTTAGTGCCTTAAAAGAACACTAAAAAGGGGTCTATTTTCATTTCATTTATCATTTTCTATTGTGAATAAATAATACATCTTCATGAAAGGTCATTTCACTTTCCTCATTGTCCTGTTAATAAATATGTAATAAATAGAGGGGGTTAAAAGAGTTAAAAGTACAGGATTTTATAGGGATAAGGTTAAAGTTTAAAATACCTCTGCATCATGATATCTTCAGTTGGCGGACAATTAATACTTGACTTACCTTTAAGGGGCAACCTACAGAAAAACAAGACAGGGTTTAGGTAAAGGACCCAGGGCCCCACCTGCATCTCGGGTAAGGTGGTACCAAGAAAGCGCTACATGGTAAACTACACGTGTCCCACATGGCATGCGTGTCCTTCCTTTGCAAAGGGAGTACGACTTATAATTTCACTTACAATTGGGCGTTGCACAAATGTTCACTGTGTGTGTAGATAATAAGATTTTCATTATTTTTGATGTATTGGCTCACGCCCATCTGTTAATTTAATGACCAGTTCGCCCTATTATTTTTGTTTTGGTCATGTTTATGTGTTGTTTGTGTCCTCTGTGCTCTCTGTCTGCACAATAACGATAAAACAAAACGTGTTCTTCATCTTAATAAGTGTGTGAGGTAGGGGAGGAGAAAAGACAAGGTCATTCAGCACCACTGCTCACCACATGGCAGCCAGATGATAGTCCCCAGCTTCTTTTCAGTTGGGACTGAGCTGGACTGAGCTGGACTGAGCTGGACTGAGCTGGACGGAGCTGGACGGAGCTGGACGGAGCTGGACAGAGCTGGACGGAGCTGGACGGCAGCTCGGGTCAGACTCAGCCGACAGTTTGTGGTGGTTTCAGCAGCAGTTGTGTGCAGAATGCAGATCACTACTTCCTTTATTGTAATAACGCACTGTAACTTTTAACAAAATGGGGAATGACAGACATGCATAGCTGAACTGGATAGAGGTGTGTGTTGTCTGTTGTGTGTTGTGTGTTGTGTGATGTGTCAGTTTCCTGAAGGCACAGCTTTTAGCAAATGACATGAAAATAAATGTTTTCATACTGCAGCCAAAATATTTTGATTGAATTGGTAACATTCTACTAAGGGAGCCATATGGCTAGCCCATATGGCTAATGCTATATGGCTAATGCTAGCTATATGGTAAATGCTGGACTAATATGAAGATAGTTTCTGTCCACATTACACCCTTGTGTCTGTCTGGTGTGCTCATGCAGACATCAGCAAATCAATACTAACGCAAGTAAATTAGTTCACAGGAGAATTTGGGGTGATTCTGCACATTGAATGAGAACAGAATCAGTGTGTGTGTGTGTGTGTGTGTGCGTGTGCGTGTGCGTGTGCGTGTGTGTGCATAGAGTTACAGATGCACTATGGTAAACTCTAGCCTGCTGTGTGACATTACGTTGACTGCACAAGCAAAATCAATAAGCTATGGATGATCAATAAGCCATGGATGATCAATTAATTTGAGAAAGTGGATTGTAAGAGAAGGGTTTGGAGCCAAGGAGGAGAATATAGAAGGCTGAAAGCTCTTCAAGTGGAAGGCTGGGATACAAAAGGGGAGGTGGTGAAGGACAGGCTAGATATGATGGCCTTGGGCCAGATGACGTCATTCTGAATTCTCCTTTGTGGCTGGGGGAAGTAAATTGTGAAAAGTATCCCCATCTGAAAAGCATGCGACCTCACAACCACTCTCAACACACATGCAAATGTGTTAAAACCAAAGAGGATCCTGGGTTTGCACCATTTCTGCTGTGCATGAAAGTGGGCGCTGGAAATTCTTTCCCTGTATTTGTCAAAGACAAAGATCTTGTTGCCTCAGGTGAAGGAGTTCAAGTATCTCGAGGTCTTGTTCACGAGTGAGGGTAGGATGGAGCGGGAGATTGACAGGTGGATAGGTGCAGCATCAGCAGTAATGTGGACGTTGTACCGGACCGTTGTGGTGAAGAGGGAGCTGAGCCGGAAGGCAAAGCTCTCAGTTTACCAGTCAGTCTTCGTTCCAACCCTCACCTATGGTCATGAGCTTTGGGTAGTGACCGAAAGGGTGAGCTCGTGGATACAAGCGGCTGAAATGGGCTTCCTCGGTTCAGCCTTGGAGATAGGGTGAGGAGCTTGGACATCCGGAGGGAGCTTGGACATCCGGAGGGAGCTCGGAGTAGAGCCGCTGCTCCTTTGCGTCGAAAGGAGCCAGTTGAGGTGATTCGGGCATCTGATCAGGATGCCTCCTGGGCGCCTTCCTTTGGAGGTTTTCCGGGCACGTCCAGCGTGAATAAAGGGAGTACTGACACTGTACCTGAAGCACTCTGAAACACAAAAACCACCTCCCAGAGTGTCAACACACAGGACATTCTGGAGGATTTGTGTTTTCAGTGTTCTGGCTAGATCTAACGTTCAGTTGTACTTGTTAAAGCCAGAATGCGGTGCAGAAGATGTCCGACACATGGAGGTGGGGGTTCGGCTAATGCTAACAAAGACGCTAACAGAGACAACTAAGAGCCAGATCAGCCAAGAGCCCACAGTACTGCTGGTGTTTGACTTTCTATAGTCAAACAGTGCCCAAAACAAATCGGGACTATTGAGTGATTTTGAGCCAGAAAAGTTAAGTTCACCTGACTTGCTGCCGGCTGGGGGGCTGTTGTCCACTCACTCCTTTGTTAAAGTGGCATGATGTGGTAATTTCCCTGCCATCTCAACCACTACAGCCCCTCAAGCAAATAACTACCCCTGTCTGAGAATCACTAGAAACCCGAGCCTCCTCGGCTCTGTGAACCTGCAGGCCTCCGCACTGTGTTAGAATCCTTCAGTGCTCACCTTGGAGTGGAGCATCATACTCATGCCATGGTCACTTGCCAAAGAATTGAAATAGAGGCGTTCACTTGTTCTGTGTTGGACGTTTTGGACTCAGAATTACAAGGTTATGAAGCGAAAGTTAGCTGCTAAGCTAAAGCTGAGGTGGCTACTGAGTTAGCTTGTTACTATGGTTACCTAGAGACTTGGCACCCAGCGTGTCAGTTTAGAACAGTGATCAAAGTTGAGCTGAACTACGTGTTCCTTATATAGTTTTAGGGCAAACCTTTCAGCCTATCAGAGACCAGTGTTTTCTGGGACTATGGTGTAAGTTTTATCAGTCTCACGTCCTCACAGGACAACCCATAACTGCTTCCACATGACATGTCCAAATATCCCCCTCTTTCATGGCCGTTTCTAGCTCCTGTACGTTCCCCACGCCTGTGTCCCTTAACAGGTTGTCCACATAGGTGATTCTTCTCCTACCACGTTGAGTTTTTCCATCAGAAGGTTGCCAGAGCAGCCGTTTGTTGGCAGCTTCATCACTGTGACACACGCAGTGGCCTGCGAGACGCATCCTTCTCTGTTGCACTTGTGTGGACACCATAGGGAGCTCTTCGTGTAGCTGTACATCTGTCAGCTGTCTCTTCCATGATACACTGGCGGCCATTCTAAGCACCCTAGTACAGCACCCATCTAGCTGCTGCTGTAGAGACACCGTAACTGTCCAGGTCTCGGCGCTACAGAGTAAAACTGTTTCAACAGTTGCCACAAAAAAGTCTAACTTCTATCTTTCTTGACAGCCTGGAGGTCCATATTCTCCTCAACTTGTGGCACGCACTCCAAGCAAGTGCTTTCCTTGCAGCAAAGTCCTTTTATGTACTTTCAGTCAATGCTCCAAGGTATTTAAGGACATTTACTTCCGTTTTTGTTGTGCCATCTTTAGCTTTTAAGATCACCGGTTCTTCTTGGTTATAAGCTTGCAGTTCTGTGTTCTTAGCATTGCAGTGCAGTCCTTCTTTTCCTGCTTCGTGCTCTGTGGCCTGTGAGTATTTATTGTGCATGCTCAACTTCTTCTGTCAGGAGTGCAAGATCATCGGCAAAGTCGACGTCAGTAATTGTGATTGGTGCGACACATCGACTCTTTAGCTTTATTATCAAATGACAATAAAACAATAATAGTGATGTGCCTTTTTATTTCTATGTAGTGTTGTCTTTAGTATCCCTGTGCTGCACAGCAGGAAGACCAAAATAGACACGTTTTCGTCTGTGCTGATGCTCTTTTATGCATATTGCATTCTTTTATTGTTTTACCTTTTTTCCTTTGCACTCTTTACAAAGATAGCTACTGATGCTTGAGGCCATCCATCCATGCTTCAGTCACTTTAGTGAATTGCTCATGTCATATTCCTAGAAATGAAGCCGCCGAAACTCTTTTAGATACACGTGTAGTTATTGTTAGACGCGTTTTGATCTTATTTTTAGAATATCGATGTTGTGCCTTTTATGTGAGTGCCTCAAGTCATATTCTCTATAAGTGCAAACTTATTTGGAGGCTAAAAAATTGAACGCTGATGGTTTAGTTTATCTATCTATCTATCTATCTATCTATCTATCTATCTATCTATCTATCTATCTATCTATCTATCTATCTATCTATCTATCTATCTATCTATCTATCTATCTATCTATCTATCTATCTATCTATCTATCTATCTATCTATCTATCTATCTATCTACTATCTATCTATCTATCTATCTATCTATCTATCTATCTGTCGGTCGGTCTGTCTGTCTGTCTGTCTGTCTGTCTGTCTGTCTGTCTGTCTGTCTGTCTGTCTAGCTAGCTAGCTAGTTACCTAGCTGTCTGTATATCCATCACCCTGTTATTTGACGTCTTGAAAGTAAAGTTATGTGAATGTTGTTTTTTTCTGGAGGTTGTCTAACTTGGCTAGTAACAAAAGAACAGAACAGCAGCTGAATGTTTTGTGTTTATTTTTTAGACTTGGCTTTATTCGCCTGACCTTTGAGAAAATGTTTTCCAAATGTTCTGACTCACCACGCTGCAGAAGGTTGTGTTCAAGTCGCCTGTTTGGTGAAAATGAACTGAGAGGTAAGAGTGCTGGAAAACAGCAACACTTTTAGGAGGAGGATTTATGTGAGTGATGCTGAGAGGAAGCAGACGAGGCAGGGAGACATCCTCCTGTCTGCTGCATCTCCAGCCAAGCCATTCATTTTGAAACAGACACAGATCTTTAGAAAGCGCAACGGACAACACAGCGACAAGTGATAGATGTCTAGACAGACAGACGAGCTAGACAAACTGACAGACAGACAAAATCAATTTCCAGATCGGCAAGACAGAAAGACTGACCGACAGAAAAGACAGACAAAAATTAAATTTATATACAGACAGTAAGACAAAACAGAGAAGGACAGACATGTGGACTACCTTTATAGATAGATAGATAGATAGATAGATAGATAGATAGATAGATAGATAGATAGATAGATAGATAGATAGATAGATAGATAGATAGATAGATAGATAGATAGATAGATAGATAGATAGATAGATAGATAGATAGATAGATAGATAGATAGATAGATAGATAGATAGACAGACAGATAGATCGAAGCCAGATGTGGTGATAATCAGTGTCATTATGGCCCTTACGTAATCACTTTACATTACAACTGCTGAACATAATGTTTGTCTCAGTCAGACGTTGTGTTTTAGCCGTGAGTATGAACAGCAGCAGGGTAGTCGTGAGTATGAACAGCAGCAGGGTGAATAAAGTGTTGGTAGTCGTAAGTATGAGTAGCAGCAGGGTAAAGTGAGAGACACATCACTTTATAAAATCAGAGGCAAACGAACACATGCAGCACACATGCTTGATGAGCTCATTATGCCGCTGTGCCCGGTGCACAGCTCTCTCTCGGCTGGCAGCTCTGAGCAGATGCATGTGGGAAGCCCTGATCCTGCAGTTGCTATGAGACTATTTAGGAAAAAAATACAATAAAAAATAAATAAAGATTGAAGCACTGTGCTCTTTTGCCTAATTTGAATATGTGTACCTTCCAACAGGGGATACGAGCTTTTCTGATCATGCTTCAGTATTCACAGCAGCACTTCCCTTCCTTTACAATTAGAGAAGGAAGAAAAAGAAGCAAGTGATGCTTCCCTGTTGACACGTGGCTATAAGCAGAATCAGAATCAGAAACACTTTATTTGTCATTTCATGTCATGCACTTGCGCACATGAAATTAAATGACACTTCGTTTCCCCAGCCCACAGCAGTGCAACACAAAGACAAAAACACATGTCCGAGATCTACAAGAACTACAAGAACAGATATATCCAAACTTAACACATACTATATCTAAACTAAGCAAAATAAATCACTGTCCAGGAGAATGAACTCCAGCCAGGATGGCTGTTGGCACTGCCGGTCTGTATGGGCTAGCAGTTAGCTTAGCCTGCCCGGCTTCTGCATTCTGTCAGACCGCCCTCGGTGTTTCCTCTTCTGGCGCTGCTCCGGTCAGGGCCGTGGTCCCTGGGCCTGCAGGGTGCAGCAGAACAAGCTCTCCCAGCCGATCCAACACCAGCTCTCCCAGCCAGACTGTTGGAACTGCCGGTCTGCATGGGCTAGCAGTTAGCTTAGCCTGCCCTGCTTCTGCATTCTGTCAGACCGCCCTCGGTGTTTCCTCTTCTGGCGCTGCTCCGGTCAAGGCCGTGGTGCCTGGGCCTGCAGGGTGCAGCAGAACAAGCTCTCCCAGCCGATCCAACACCAGCTCTCCCAGCCAGACTATTGGAACTGCCGGTCTGCATGGGCTAGCAGTTAGCTTAGCCTGCCCTGCTTCTGCATTCTGTCAGACCGCCCTCGGTGTTTCCTCTTCGGGCGCTGCTCCAGGCAGGGCCGTGGTCCCTGGGCCTGCAGGGTGCAGCAGAACAAGCTCTACCAGCCGATCCAACACCAGCTCTCCCAGCCAGGATGGCTGTTGAAACTGCCGGTCTGCATGAGCTAGCAGTTAGCTTAGCCTGCCCGGCTTCCGCATTCTGTCAGACCGCCCTCGGTGTTTCCTCTTCGGGCGCAGCTCCAGGCAGGGCCGTGGTCCCTGGGCCCGCAGGATACAGCAGACCAAGCTCTACCAGCCATCAAATGAAGACAAACTTAGACACAGACGTAGACAAAGACACTGCATGGGCGGGGGGCCGCTGCAAACGTTGAATTCGTGCCGCCATCTTCCCACACCGGAAGCAGCTCCATCTGGTCTGACCGGCTGCATATGGCCATGTTTGGCTTACATGTGGCTCAGATCGGATATGTATCATGGTCGTGTAATCAGGAAAAAAACAAACACAAGGAATTTGATATTTTCAGATCTGATTTTTACCACATCCATGTGTATGTGGAAATAAAGGCTCGGAGATGTGACATCTGCTAAAGCGCTTCTTTGTGTCAACACACAGATAAGATGTGTCAGGTCGTTGTGCGTCGCCCATCATTAAACATGTGAAACTCTCAGAGGTTGTTCAGACCTGGTATTAACACGCATGTCTAGGGTGATCCGATCACAAGTAGACAGCTCTAAGAAGGTCAGTTCACACCGGACATTAGAAAGTATCTCCACGGGCGTCCGGGTGGCGTAGCGGTCTACTCCGTTGCCTACCAACACGGGGATCGGTGTTCGAATCCCCGTGTTACCTCCGGCTTGGTCGGGCGTCCCTACAGACACAACTGGCCGTGTCTGCAGGTGGGAAGCCGGATGTGGGTATGTGTCCTGGTCGCTGCACTAGCGCCTCCTCTGGTTGGTCGGGGTGCCTGTTCGGGGAGAGGGGAAACTGGGGGGAATAGTGGGATCCTCCCACGCGCTACATCCCCCTAGTGAAACTCCTCACTGTCAGGTGAAAAGAAGCAGCTGGTGACTCCTCATGTATGGGAGGAGGCATGTGGTAGTCTGCAGCCCTCCCTGGATCAGCAGAGGGGGTGGAGCAGAGACCGGGACGGCTCGGAAGAGTGGGGTAATTGGCCAAGTACAATTGGGAGGTATAACAACTTGCATCCTATTAGACGGCCGCCTGCAGGTCAGAACTCGGGGCTTCCAGCGTCAACCCGGCGTGACGTGAACCAGAGTTTGTCTCGTGATGGCAGTGACCATGAAACACTATGCAGAGGAATGTTTCTGCAGAACTTTCCAGTCTCTTCTTCTCCTCTTTTCTCTGAATAGTGCCTTCAACCCTCCTCCCCCTTCCCCATACTGCCCTTTCAGTTCTCACTCTAAAGGAGCGAGAGACAGACGCAGAGAGACAGACAGACAGACAGACAGACAGAGAGAGAACCTTTCAGCGTCCTCTCTCGCTGTGGGAAAGAATCACTCTCAGCTCACGTTTGGCAAACGATTGTGATTCTCACAGCTCTCTGAAGAGAGAGAGAGAGCAGGAGAGAGAGAGAGGAGGAGGAGAGAGAGGAGAGAGAGCAGAAGAGAGATAGAAAGGATAGAGAGCAGGAGAGAGAGAGAGAGGAGAAGAGAGAGGAGAGAGAGCAGAAGAGAGAGAGAAAGGAGAGAGCAGGAGAGAGAGAGAGAGAGAGAGAGAGAGAGAGAGAGAGAGAAAGGAGAGAGAGCAGGAGAGAGAGAGAGAGAGAGAGAGAGAGAGAGAGAGAGAGAGAGAGAGAGAGAGAGAGAGAGAGAGAGAGAGAGCAGAAGAGAGAGGAAGGGAGAGAGAGACAATAGAGGAGAGAGGAGAGGAGAGAGGAGAGAGAGCAGGAGAGAGAGAGAGAGAGAGAGAGCAGAAGAGAGAGGAGAGAGAGAGAGAGAGCAGAAGAGAGAGGAGAGAGAGAGAGCGAGAGAGAGAGCAGAGAGAGAGAGGAGAGAGAGCAGGAGAGAGCAGAAGAGAGAGGAGAGAGCAGAAGAGAGAGGAGAGAGAGAGAGAGCGGCCCATACTGAGCTGTAAAGGCCACACTGAGCTCTAGAGGCTCTTCAGCAGAAGTCCTCTTCGTGTTTATGCCTGGATTAAACCAGACTGCATCATTGTCTCTCATGGTGATGACTGCCAGAGGACCCTTAATGTGGGTCTCAGATAAGCACCCAGGCATTTACTGTTTAAAACCCTAAAAACTCTCACAAGCCTTGACATTTAAGCCTTTTTTCCTCTTTTTTTTTTTGTTTGGATAAAATTTAACTGCAATATTTATGGACTGATGGTGTGATAACATGCACAACTGTGGAACAGAATAGCAGCTGTCATATACGCTGCAGTAAAGCCTGTGCATGGGTGTCAATGCACGAGACTGCCCCTCACCAAAAACCACCCCACAGGTGGTTTGTACGAGCAGCTTATTACCACCTATGGTGAGGTTTTAAGCTACATCCTCACGCTCCTCCGTCATCATACTACGTCACTTCCCCTGTAACAACAAGCTTCTCCTTCCATAAGCTGTGGTGAGAAGGAATAGTAATAAAAGCAAAGTGTAATGTCACATAGCGGTTATAATGTCCACGCTAGCTGACTCTCTAGCTTGTGGCTAACGTTAAGTCAGCTCTTATAACCTTATTCATAGTAAACACACTGCCAACAGCAGTCTGACTTACGATACTAGACGAAGCAACACAACAACACACTGACTACATGTTCTATTGTTCTCACGTTGTTTTAAAAACCCACAATGCGCTGAGGCGAAAAGTATCTGTGGCATATCTCCTGCCGCCGCTAGGGGCGCTAATTTAGGAAACGCTGCTGAGGGTCGTATTAGAGGACAAACGACCCGTGTGGTCGTATGGGTCGGAGGACTTGTTGGAATGCATGTATGTTTGTGTGCACGTGTGCCTTTAATGTGCGTATGTAATTGTGTGTGTGTGTGTGTGTGTGTTTGTGTGTCTTGCACACATGCATGTTTGTTTGCATGTTTTTGCACACACCCATGTGCATGCATGTGTGTGTGTGTGTGTGTGTGTGTGTGTGTGTGTGTGCGTGTGTAAATGCTCATAGAGTGTCAGTACAGTGTTTGGCCACCACTGACCTGTGGCAGCAGTGCGGCAGCACGTCAGACGGGTCAGACTTACGCAGTAGTAGCAGCTCCAGCCTGTGATGGTGTGGGCCGTGTCCCTCATTTCCTGCAGGGCTTCAGTGCGCAGGTAGCCCAGCTCCCTCAGGCAGCCGTCATGAAACACTCGGGTGCAGATCCTGCAGGGGTACAGGTCATCTGCAGTCCACACCTCGCAGACGTCACACATCTCATCATCGGTCAGCTGGGGAGAGAGAGACAGTACACACCACCAGTCAGCTGGGGAGAGAGAGACAGTACACACCACCAGTCGGCTGGGGAGAGAGAGACAGTACGCACCATCAGTCAGCTGGGGAGAGAGAGACAGTACGCACCACCAGTCAGCTGGGGAGAGAGAGACAGTACACACCATCAGTGGGCTGGGGAGAGAGAGACAGTACACACCATCAGCCAGCTGGGGAGAGAGAGACAGTACACACCACCAGTCAGCTGGGGAGAGAGAGACAGTACACACCACCAGTCAGCTGGGGAGAGAGAGACAGTACACACCATCAGTGGGCTGGGGAGAGAGACACAGTACACACCATCAGTGGGCTGGGGAGAGAGAGACAGTACACACCATCAGTGGGCTGGGGAGAGAGAGACAGTACACACCATCAGTGGGCTGGGGAGAGAGAGACAGTACACACCACCAGTCAGCTGGGGAGAGAGAGACAGTACACACCATCAGTGGGCTGGGGAGAGAGAGACAGTACACACCACCAGTTGGCTGAAGAGAGAGAGACAGTACACACCACCAGTCGGCTGGGGAGAGAGAGACAGTACACACCACCAGTCGGCTGGGGAGAGAGAGACAGTACACACAACTAGTCGGCTGGGGAGAGAGAGACAGTACACACCACCAGTCAGCTGGGGAGAGAGAGACAGTACGCACCACCAGTCGGCTGGGGAGAGAGAGACAGTACACACCACCAGTCGGCTGGGGAGAGAGAGACAGTACACACCACCAGTCGGCTGGGGAGAGAGAGACAGTACGCACCATCAGTCGGCTGGGGAGAGAGAGACAGTACGCACCATCAGTCGGCTGGGGAGAGAGAGACAGTATACACCACCAGTCGGCTGGGGAGAGAGAGACAGTACACACCACCAGCCGGCTGGGGAGAGAGAGACAGTACGCACCACCAGTCGGCTGGGGAGAGAGAGACAGTACGCACCATCAGTCGGCTGGGGAGAGAGAGACAGTATGCACCACCAGTCGGCTGGGGAGAGAGAGACAGTATACACCACCAGTCGGCTGGGGAGAGAGAGACAGTACGCACCACCAGTCGGCTGGGGAGAGAGAGACAGTACACACTACCAGTCGGCTGGGGAGAGAGAGACAGTACACACCACCAGTCAGCTGGGGAGAGAGAGACACTACACACCACCAGTCGGCTGGGGAGAGAGAGACAGTACACACCACCAGTCGGCTGGGGAGAGAGAGACACTACACACCACCAGTCGGCTGGGGAGAGAGAGACACTACACACCACCAGTCGGCTGGGGAGAGAGAGACACTACACACCACCAGTCAGCTGGGGAGAGAGAGACAGTACGCACCATCAGCCAGCTGGGGAGAGAGAGACAGTAAGTATCAGGCTTTAAGACAGGCAGGAAAGGTTGGACTCGTTGTGGTGACCAAGAAAAAGAAAAGACAGAACAAAAGAAAGAGTTTTGTCCTCATGTGGACTATTTGTTTCATGATCAGACATTTACAGATAGACAGACAGACAGATAGAAAGACAGAGAGACATACAGAAAAGACAGACAGACAGACAGACAGACAGACAGACAGACAGACAGACAGACAGACAGACAGATAGACAGATAGATAGATAGATAGATAGATAGATAGATAGATAGATAGATAGATAGATAGATAGATAGATAGATAGATAGACAGACAGACAGACAGACAGACAGACAGACAGACAGACAGACAGACAGACAGACAGACAGACAGACAGACAGACAGACAGACAGACAGATAGATAGATAGATAGATAGATAGATAGATAGATAGATAGATAGATAGATAGATAGATAGATAGATAGATAGATAGATTTGCAGTTGATTTTATCACTTTCATGAAAATTTGATAATTCCTTCATATAGTTCTTTTGTTTTGATACCTGTATTTCAAACATCCATAAACTGAGGGAAGGGCAGGAAGGAGTGCAGCATCCCTGCTGAGGTAATTAGTTGATTAGTTAATTAAAGTGAGGATGAAGTGAAGACAACACTGCTTTGCTTTCCAACAAGAAAGAATGGCAGGTGTGTCTCTCGAGCATCTGTTCAGTGTCACACGGCATCCTGCTGCTGCACGCTCCCTCCAGACATCCTTCACGGCCGGGACGCCCTGAGACCCCCAGCAGACCCCCACCTCAATACTGCATCCAGCTAATTACTCACTGCCTTCGCTGTCTTTCTATATTCACCATGAATACAGTCACAGCAACCGCTTAACCGCTCAAAGCGAGGAATACCATGTTATTTTATTATATATATACATATATCTATCGATAAATTTAAAACAATACTAATTCATTGCACACTCTGCTGGGATTAATGATGATTAGTCGTTTTGTCTTCTTGAGACTGCAGCTTGTAATGATGGATATTTAAATGTAAAACCACGGAATTAATCTAGAATCATCATGTCATCCTCAGCCGCTTCTCCGGGGTCGGGTCGCGGTGGCAGCAAGCTAAGTAGGGCACTCCAGACCTCCCTCTCCCCAGCAACGCCCTCCAGCTCCTCCTGGGGGATCCCAAGGCGTTCCCAGGCCAGATTCGGGGTCTCCACCCAGTTGGCCGTTCCCGGAAAACCTCCAAAAGAAGGTGCCCAGGAGGCATCCTGATCAGATGCCCGAACCACCTCAACTGGCTCCTTTCGACGCAAAGGAGCAGCGGCTCTACTCCGAGCTCCCTCCGGATGTCCGAGCTCCTCACCCTATCTCTAAGGCTGAGCCCAGACACCCTACGGAGGAAACTCATTTCAGCCGCTTGTATCCGCGATCTCACCCTTTCAGTCACCACCCAAAGCTCATGACCATAGGTGAGGGTTGGGATGAAGACTGAATGGTAAATTGTACGGCCCGGTACAACGTCCCCATCACTGCTGATGCTGCACCAATCCACCTGTCAATCTCCTGCTCCATCCTACCCTTACTCGTGAGCAAGACCCTGAGATACTTGAACTCCTTCACTTGAGGCAACAACTCATCCCCAATCCGGACGGAGCAATCCACCATTTTCCGGTAGAGAACCATGGCCTCAGACTTGGAGGTGCTGACTCTCATCCTGGCCATTTCACACTCAGCTGCAAACCGCCCCAGTGTGCGCTGGAGGTCACGTTCTGATGAAGCCAACAAAACCACATCATCTGCGGAGAGCAGAGATGCAATCCTGAGGTTCCCAAAACGGACACACTCCTCACCTTGGCTGCACCTTGAGATCCTGTCCATGAATATCACAAACAGAATAGGAGACAAGGGACAACCTTGGCGGAGTCCGACACCCACCGAAAACCTGTTTGACTTTGTGTCAAGAATGCGAACACAGCTCTCTCTTGGGTTAATCAAGGCTTGTAGCAACTGCCCTGGTACCCCATACTCCCGCAGTACCCCCCCCCACAGAGTGTCCCAGGGTGTACGGTCATACGCCTTCTCCAAGTCCACAAAACACATGTAGACTGGCTGGTCAAACTCCCATGTCCCCTCAGCACTTCCTCAAGGGTAAAGAGTTGGTCTGTTGTTCCAAGGCCAGGACGGAATCCGCATTGTTCCTCCTGGATCCGAGGTTCGACAATTGGTCGGAGCCTCCTTTCCAGCACCCTGGAGTAGACTTTCCCAGGGAGGCTGAGCAATGTGAAGCCCCGATAATTGCAGCACTCCCTCCGGTCCCCCTTTTTAAATACGGGAACCACCACCCCAGGCTGCCACTACCTGTGGATTATCAGTGTAGGATCAACAGAAAGGAAATACATTTAAATTCGAACGCTACTGTTTAACAGCATCTTCCTAACTTTGAACTCAGATTCTCTCCTGTGAACTACAGATTTCCAGTAAATCCATCAAGGCCATCAAAATCCACTGTCAGCCTGAAAGGCATATTTCTTATATGCACGAACAGAAATACTCACAAAACCCAGGCCTGTATGTTCAAGTGCCAGATGAATTTCAAAGCCATCAAGGCCATTAACATTGGATATCAGCTTAGAAGGCAACGCTTTCTTGTATGCGCTAATACAAATGATAATTAACAACAACAGATGTGTTCCATGTTCGAGTGCCAGTTGAATTTTAAGTCTCGTGAATTCATAACGTTCATTACGTATTCATCACGTGTTCATCACAGAACCCCATATGTGCCCCAGTGGCAGAGCATGGTACTAGAATATCTAATGTTCTCCGAGAGGGATGAGGGCAGGTAGCAGAAAAGCCTTCTGCCTGGAGAACGACGGCTACGCCCTGTAACTGTCCAGTGAGGAAGAGTAGGGGGAACCACAGCTCTCCATGCGCTGCCAAGCATACCGTGATTTTACTGTGGAAATATACTTTTACTCTTATGTTTTATTGTTTACATTTTATATTCTTTGTTTTATTATGACTTCTTTACATATATGTTTATATTCATATGTGTCACTTATTTTATATTGTATTCTAAGCTTGTGCAGCACTTTGGTTCAACTGTGGTTGTTTTAAATGTGCTATATAAATAAACTTGACATGACTTGACTTGACTAAAATGTTAATTTAGGCGTCAGTTAGTTTCATAACAGACATACTAACATATGTAATGTATTAATATCTCAGCTGTCATTCTAGTGGTTTTAAAGTTCCGGTCGTTATTTGGGACTGTTTCAATATTTATTTTCAGTTCTTTTCTTTTTTACATGTCACGTGTTATAGGCCCTGTTACTTTTGTTAGATTAGCAATAGGTGTTTCTTTTTTTTTTCAGGTAATATTTTCACTTTTTCAATTTGGCTCATCAAGTTTGACCATGTCTCTCTGAAGTTTAAATTGTTTAAAAAGAGTATTAAAGTTGTTAGAATGTTGATTTTGGTGTCAGTTAGTTTCATAACAGACACACTAACACATGTAATGCATTATATCTCAGCTGGGTCTTTATCTTGACACAATATAGAGTTTAAACACCGGCCGTCATTTTGACCGCCCATGGTCGTTTTAGGTAGGAGTGAAATCCCGGTCGTTCTAAAGAGAAATATTAATGCACCAGTATGCAGAAACATGATTACATTTTAGTTTATTGTCTGTACTGTCTATGTAAGATGTGTTCCAAGGTTTTACTGTTTTTCCAACCCTGATAGCTTTTCTCTGACTATTGACAATTCTATAGTTCCCCCCTCGCCTCAGGTTAGGAGTCTGGGTGTCATCCTGGACAGCACATTATCTTCTGGAGCTCACATTAACAATGTGACTCGGTCTGCATACTGCCACCCACACAATATTGATCCTCTTCACCCGTCACCTACACCTAACAGCACCGCCACACTCACTCACACCCTGGTTACATCCCGTATTGACTACTGCAATTCTGTCCTCTTTGGGCTTCCCCTCAAGTATCTTCATAAACTTCAGTTGGTCCAGAATCCAGCTGCCCGTATCAGTACCAGAACTTAGATCACATCACTCCTGTTCTGCAGCGACTCCACTGGCTCCCTGTTAAATACCCTACTGACTTCAAGATCCTGCTCCTCCTCACCTTTAAGGCCTTAATAACCCAGCTCCTTCATATCTTTCTGAACTCCTTCATGTCCACACACCCTCCCGCACTCTCACATCCTCTTCTGCTCCCCAACTCACTACACCATCGGCCCGCTGGACTACCATGGGGTCTAGAGCCTTCAGTCGTTCTGCCCCCCGCCTGTGGACCTCTCTCCCACAAGACATCACAACACTGACTCTCTTTCAACCTTCACATCCCATCTCAAAACGCACCTTTTCACACTGGCCTATTCAGTCTGATCCATGCTGCACTGAGTTTTGTGCAGAGGATGATTTTATATTTACCTGTTGTGTTAACTTTGTATTGTCTACCTGCTTTGTTTTGACTGTATGCTGTCTGGTACAGGGCTGCTGGATTTCACTGTGTTCTGTAAGGTGTCCTTGAGAGCTCTGAAATACGCCCACAAGTAAAACGTATTATTTCCACTTTTTTTCCAGTAATTTCTGTTTCTGACTCAACCGTCCACAGTTTCAGAACACGGCAAGTATCATACCTACAGACCACGGCCACAGCTTCTGTCTGGACATCATTGTTAGCACTGTTAGCAGTAGTGCAGCATCAGCTGAACAGCAAACGACAAAGCAATTCTCCGCATTTCAGCAGGTACTGCCCACACAGAATATATGGAGGTATCTGGGCAACTGTGAACTCTATTCCCTCTCATAGTATTCCATATTATATATATATACACACACATATATATATATATATATATATATATATATATATATATATATATATATATATATATACACACACATATATATATATTCCCTCTCATAGTATTCCCTATTATATATGTATATACACACACATATATATATTCCCTCTCATAGTATTCCCTATTATATATACATATATATATATATATATATATATATATATATATATATATACACACACACATATATATTCCCTCTCGTAGTATTCTCTATTATTTTACTATCTCTCTGTCTCTTTCTCTGTCTCTCTCTCCGTCTCTCTGTCTCTCTGTCTGTCTCTCTCTCTCTCTGTCTCTGTCTGTCTCTCTCCCTCCACCCAGAGGATGCTATCTACCGTAAAGGGCCCTAACACACAAACAAACGACCTCGCTGCAATCACAGATATGTGTGTCTGTGCAGCAAACTATTTTCGGCTGACACTGTGTCACCTTGTGTGAGGATGAGTCCCTGCAGTGTGTGTGTGCAGTGTGTGTGTGCAGTGTGTGTCCCTTGTTAGGAGGCTAGCTGCACAGCCCGAGTTATCCCAACTACCCAAATCGAGGGTGACGAGAGATCATTCTCCTCTGTTGCCATGGTGATTCCTTGACGTCTCAGAGACATCTCTTTAATCCCAGGACTTGGGGATTTGAAGAATAAAGTGTGCGTTTTGTCGATTTGAAAGCCTTTCCCCGCCCTGACCCAGCTGACTGTCGAGGGGTAATGAAGCCCTGGACGTGGAGGTTTGCTCTTCGTTATCAGGGAACATTAAAGGGAGGGTTTGGACTGGGTTAACAAGGTGCTGTGAGTTACTCACCAGCAGTGGTAGTGACGGGTGAGCATCGCCTGCCCGATGCCTCCTGAGATCAGACGTCCGGCTGCTCGTCCCAGTCAGCAGACTACAAACAATCAACAGCAGCAATACAGGACAGCGTATACGACACTTTGAACCGGGGGCGTCCCGGTGGCGTGGTGGTCTATTCTGTTGCCTACCAACACGGGGATCGCAGGTTCGAATCCCCATGTTACCTCCGGCTTGTTCGGGAGTCCTTACAGACTTAACTGGCCGTGTCTGCGGGTGGGAAGCCAGATGTGGGTATGTGTCCTGGTCGCTGCACTAGCGCCTCCTCTGGTCGGTTGGGGCACCTGTTCAGGAGGGGGAGGGGGAACTGGGGGGAATAGCGTGATCCTCCCACACGCTACGTCCCCCTGGTGAAACTCCTCACTGTCAGGTGAAAAGAAGCGGCTGGTGACTCCACATGTATGGGAGGAGGCATGTGGTAGTCTGCAGCCCTCCCCCCCGGATCAGCAGAGGGGGTGGAGCAGCGACCGGGACGGCTCGGAAGAGTGGGGTGATTGGCCAAGTACAACTGGGGAGAAAAGGGGGGCGGTGTATATATGTGTGTGTGTGTGTGTGTGTGTGTGTGTGTGTGTGTGTGTGTGTGTGTGTGTGTGTGTGTGTGTGTGTGTGTGTGTGTGTGTGTGTGTGTGTGTGTGTGCGTGTGCGTGTGTGGTAAGCCATCACAGGACATGGAAAAGCCTCATTAACCAGCCACAAATTAATCCAACATCTTTTGCGTATTTCTGGTGCTGGAGTCTCCTCTCAGACCAGTCGCAGGTCTTGGAACTACATTTGTGTTATTTAAAAATGGCAGTGTATTACTACACACTCCAGCCTGTTCCTATAGCAGGCCGCCTCTGAGTTGTCCGGGAGGGACAGCGCTGCCGTCGGTAACCAGAGAAACCCGGACAGGCTCCGGTGCGGAGTCATCCAGCGGTGCCCTCAACAACAACAGTACACTCACCGTGTATACACCGCCGTGTGGTCCGAGAGGAAACTCAAGCTCTGGAAAGACGCAAAGATGCTGTGTGTATTTGTGGGTGGCTGTGTGTATTTGTGGGTGGTTGTGTGTATTTGTGGGTGGCTGTGTGTATTTGTGGGTGGTAAACAGGCTTTCTGAGTCCCCCCCCCCCGTGTTTAATTATTACTTAAAAGTGTTCACCACTGGCTGCTGCTCATTTGTCTGGACCAGCAGCCAGATAAATATCTGACCACGGAGTTGTTCAGCCAGGTAACGTCTGTTCAGCGATAACACTACTACTGAGTAACGAACACCACGTTACTTTATAACACTACTAGTGAGTAACTCATACCTACTTTATAATACTACTAGTGAGTAACTCATACCACGTTACTTTATACCACTACTAGTGAGTAGCTCATACCACGTTACTTTATAACACTACTAGTGAGTAACTCATACCTACTTTATAATACTACTAGTGAGTAACTCATACCACGTTACTTTATACCACTACTAGTGAGTAACTTATGCCACGTTACTTTATACCACTACTAGTGAGTAACTCATACCATGTTACTTTATAACACTACTAGTGAGTAGCTCATACCATGTTATTTTATAATACTACTAGTGAGTAACTTATGCCACGTTACTTTATAACACTACTAGTGAGTAACTCATACCACGTTACTTTATACCACTACTAGTGAGTAACTTATGCCACGTTACTTTATACCACTACTAGTGAGTAACTCATACCATGTTACTTTATAACACTACTAGTGAGTAGCTCATACCATGTTATTTTATAATACTACTAGTGAGTAACTTATGCCACGTTACTTTATAACACTACTAGTGAGTAACTCATACCACGTTATTTTATAATACTACTAATGAGTACCTAATATCACGTTAATTTCTAACACTACTAGTGAGTAGTTCATACCACATTATTTTATAATACTACTAGTGAGTAACTCATACCACGTTACTTTATAACACTACTAGTGAGTAACTCATACCTACTTTATAATACTACTTGTGAGTAACTTATGCCACGTTACTTTATAACACTACTAGTGAGTAACTCATACCACGTTACTTTATAACACTACTAGTGAGTAACTTATGCCACGTTACTTTATAACACTACTAGTGAGTAACTCATACCATGTTACTTTATAACACTACTAGTGAGTAACTCATACCACGTTATTTTATAATACTACTAGTGAGTAACTCATACCATGTTACTTTATACCACTACTAGTGAGTAACTCATACCATGTTACTTGATAACACTACTAGTGAGTAACTCACACCACGTGACTTGATAACACCACTAGTGAGTATCTAACACCACGTTACTTTGTGTCGATAAATCTGAACTATCCTTTAAAACAACCAAGGCGGTCATTTTGACCGTTTTGGATTTTCAAAGTTTAATAACTTTGTGGGGGGTAAAGTTACAGAACTGCCGCTCACTGAATGCTCCTAAACTGCATTTATTTACATTAAAATGAGTTTCAGATCAATTGCACAAAAGAAGTTATGATCTACCTAAAACGACCATGTGCAGTCACCGTGACCGTCTCGTAATTTGCGCGTGATGGTGTGCGTCATGTCAGTATTTATGACGTGTGTTGTCGCGTCATTTCTTTTGTGAAATTCGTTGCTGTGTCCTAGAAACACACTAGCGCCCTCCAGTGCAGAGACATAGTCTACACTTGATGTGTGATGATGTCCAACATGTCTGGTTACAGACGCCGCTACAGACGCACCATGACCACCACCGAGGCGCTGCAGGATTTACAGGCGTTGGACAGCGGCCATTTTACATTGTTTAAAAATAGTATTACAGTTGTTAAAATGTTAATTTTGGTGTCAGTTAGTTTATTAACAGACATACTAACATATGTAATGCATTAATATCTCAACTGGGTATTTATCTTGACACGATATAGAGTTTAAACCGGCGGTCATATTGACCGCTCGTGGTCGTTTTAGGTAGGAGTGAAATCCCGGTCATTAGAAATGTAACTGCATGAAACTGATTCCACCAACTCACTTCGGTCGCCAGCGCTCCACAGGTCGAGAGTGACTGTGAACCGTTGCATACCTGCTCTCTCTGGCTCAGCTCTATCTCGACAGGCTGGTCATCGTCGGCATCCCTCTTGGGTCGCACAAAGGTGGGAGGCGTTAGCTGATGGCTCTTGTCCAGATCTTCAGGTTCGACTCCTTTCCCGTCTCTCAGCCTCGACCAGGCCTCCTGGTTGACCTTGCACTCATCCTTGGTTGCTGTTGCCGGGGTTTGCTGGGAGGTGGAGGGACCTGCAGCATCGTCTGCCTCCCCCTGTTCCATCTCCTCACCGCTCTTCTTGTTCAGACCGGCTGAGGTCTCGGTAGGCCCCTCCCCATCCTCTGCCAACCCCTCCGCTTGGACGGCCATGGCGGCTCGATCTTTCAGCCCTTGCTGGAAGGCGGAGACGACAGCGTTGCATTTCTGCACCTTCTCCACCTGCTGCTTCTTTGACATGAGCACTCCCATGGCTAGAAAGAGATGGAAGAGACGGGAAAAGGAGGAGGAGAAGGGTTAGCTGTGAGGACCCCCATCACATGTCAGCAGAACCCTGTTTTCACCGGTACAGTCTGGCTCAAGGTAAACAATCGGCCTAAAAACTTTACTTTTTCATTGTCATTATCAAAAAGTAGTGTGAGCTTCAAACTTTGGAATTTATTGTCTGTGAATGTTCTCATTCATCCAGGTTGTCATGGTTATCCAAAGGAGTTGAATCAAGTGCAACTGGACTTGGTATATATCCGTGAAGACGTTTCGCCTCTCATCCAAGAGGCTTCCTCAGTTCCTGCCTTTCTGACTAGACCAAGCTAGTCTGACTGGCTGCTGATGAGACTCAGCATTTATCCTCTAGGAGTCGTTGTCAGAGCTATATAGATGTCCATGGCTGTTTGTGTCCCGATGTTTACCATAGATATGAGAGGCCAAACATCGGTACACAAAAGAGCCACTCATATCTATGGCTCTGTTAGCAACGGGCGTTGGTAAACATCGGTACACAAAAGAGCTCCGCATATCTATAGCTCTGACAACGACTCCTAGAGGACAAATTCTGAGTCTCATCAGCAGCCAGTCAGACTAGCTTGGTCTAGTCAAAAAGGTTTGGAATTTATTCTTTTTTCCCCTTTTTCTTCCTAATTGTATCCGGCCAATTACCCCACCCTCCCGGTCTCTGCTCCACCCCCTCTGCTGACCCGGGGAGGGCTGCAGACTGTCTCCTCCGGTACATGTGGAGTCACCAGCCGCTTTTTCTCACCTGACAGTGAGGAGTTTCACCAGGGGGACGTAGCGCGTGGGAAGATCTCGCTATTCCCTCCAGTTCCCTCTCCCCCCCGAAAAGGCGCTCCGACCGACCAGAGGAGGCGCTAGTGCAGCGACCAGGACACATACCTGCATCCGGCTTCCCACCCACAGACACGGCCAATTGTGTCTGTAGGGACGCCCGACCAAGCCGGAGGGAACACGAGGAATCGAACCGCTGATCCCCATGTTGGTGGGCAACGGAATAGACCGCCACGTCACCCGGACGCCCCTCTCATGATACATTTAACCACAAAAGGAAGCACTTCACACGGCCCCTTGAAGAAGAAAATCTATTCCTTTGCTTATGTATGGGGGCAAGACACTTATCAACCCCCTCCATTTTGTCTACTTTACATCACCGGGGCACTAAAGACAATGGCACCCACGTGAGGAAGGTGACATACGTTAAGTCCAGCCCAGTAGACCAGTAGTCTATCAAATTATAAACTCATTCTTTAAAACAGGTGGTCTCAATGCTAATGAGCCTCTCTGCCCCTCCACGCCCACCGAGGAGCTTTTCTCCTCCAGCTTTCCGAGTCCAGCTCATCGTCCCTTAACCCATCAGTCCTGACAGACCCACGAAACCGGAGTCAAATTCCATGTTTATGCAAACCTACATGGCCAGTAAACCTGATTCTGATTCTGACTCTGGTATTCATGCATCGTCTGGTATGAGAATTTTTGTATTTTTGCATAATCAGATATAAACTTTGGGTACAAAGTAAGAAAATATGCCCATAACCCTGAAAAGGGGGTTGGTATAATTTACAACAGGACTGATGCCATCAGAATTGGGTGTGGCAGGCCCTGAAGGTGTAAGACCCATCTCTACCTTCAGGCTACATCTGATTTTGTTCCCACTCATACTATTATGGATAATAAAATGTTGTGCAAGAAAAAGAAACATCTTTATTCTGCCCTATCCCATCTGTGGCTTTGCCAAATTTCAATATATCCATATTCATCATGACTTGCATTTAGGAGAGAATAGTATTCATTCATTCATTCATTCATTCATTCATAAGCCACTTCCCCGGGGTCGGGTCATGGTGGCAGCAAGCTAAGTAGGGCACTCCAGACGTCCCTCTCTCCAGCAACGCCCTCCAGCTCCTCCTGGGGGATCCCAAGGCGTTCCCAGGCCAGGTTGGACATGTAGTCCCTCCAGCGAGTTCTGGGCCTAGCCCGGGGTCTCCTCCCAGTTGGCCATGCCCGGAAAACCTCCAAAGGAAGGCGCCCAGGAGACATCCTGATCAGATGCCCATAGACATCTGACGGGGAGGTAGGTGTGAGTAGACAGAGAGAAGAGCACTAAATACTAAATGCCAGAGATTTAAGATTTGACACTAAATCTTCCAAACCACAAAACAATAGACGCTGAGAAGGTCCAGAAGATCCTCATGTCACCACCATATTATCATGACGCCTCACAGAGATGACTAGATGCATTTTCATTTCTAACTCTTAAAAACTGATCATCCCTTTCTACAGACTTCCATGCCAAGACTTCTTCACATACAGTAAGAGGAATGTCTCATATTTCTAACAAAAGTCAAGAGCCCAAACCCATATATCCAGCTAAAAAACCCTGCAAGATTTCCAGATCTTCTTTTAATCTACTTCCACTGATGTCAGGCCTCACCCCGTCCTTCTCTTCACAGAAGTCAGATTCTGCCTCCTCCCCCTCCTTTCTCGTCCCATTACTCCACACATTTTCCTCTAGAGATGTCCTTTCCCTCCTGCAGTCCATATCCACAGATGACAGGTCCCTCCCCTGACCTACTATATCTGACAATGTCAGGTTCCTCCTACAAACGCCCATAAATATTAAGTTCCTTCCTCACACCAGTAAAAGAGTTTCCATGTCCCTCCGCCCGACATTCAGAGCCACCAAGCATCATGTTTCCATGCTTTTCAGTCTCCAAAGATTTCAGGTCCTCTGTTTGATCTCTATCCCGAGTCGGCACATCCAGTTTAGAAAGCACATCTGCCACTTTCCCACAGTGCATATGCATCTCATTTAACGTCATACCAGAAATGGAATAAAATAAATGTCATCAAACTCAGTTGCAGTGCATAAGCTGCAATGAGTTCTCATGAAGGTCTCAAATGGATCCCACGTACCATTAGGAGGACAGATTGTGATATAAATTAACAATTCATGCACACACATGCCAGAAAACAACCCCCATTCAAACTAAGATATCTGTCTGTATCTCATCTCATCTCATCCTCAGCCACTTCTCCGGGGTGGGGTCGCGGTGGCAGCAAGCTAAGTAGGGCACTCCAGACCTCCCTCTCCCCAGCAACACCCTCCAGCTCCTCCTGGGGGAACCCAAGGCGTTCCCAGGCCAGATTGGACATGTAGTCCCTCCAGCGAGTTCTGGGTCTACCCCGGGGTCTCCTCCCAGTTGGCTGTGCCTGGTAAACCTCCAAAGGAAGGCGCCCAGGAGGCATCCTAATCAGATGCCCGAACCACCTCAACTGGCTCCTTTCAATGTGAAGGAGCAGCGGCTCTACTCCGAGCTCCTCCCTGGTGTCCGAGCTCCTCACCCTATCTCTAAGGCTGAGCCCAGACACCCTACTGAGGAAACTCATTTCAGCTGCTTGTATCCGCCATCTCACCCTTTCAGTCACCACCCAAAGCTCATGACCATAGGTGAGGGTTGGAAGGAAGATTGACTGGTAAACTGAGAGCTTTGCTTTCCGGCTCAGCTCCCTCTTCACCACAACGGTCCAGTACAACATCCGCATTACTGCTGATTAACATAATAAATTAACAATTCATGCACACACACGATTGGAAAAAAACCAGGCCCATACAAACTTACATATATACCTCTCTCAATCAGCTTCTCAGCAGAACTGACCGTTTCATGAATGCCACCATTGAAACTAGAACCACTCACTCAGAGAAGTCCTGCAGGTCGCTTGTGTAAAATCTCCAACATCACACCAACACTGGGATCGCAGGTCCTTACATCAACCATTTTTACACCATTTCCCTACACTGAAGGACGCTGTTAAAGCCATGGTATCTGGTAAAACCATCTGTAAGACATGCTCAAACTGGATCACTCTCTGGAGTGGCCATGTTTGAGCTCTTGCAAAACTGGATGCGCTAAAAATCATTTTTGCTTTTGCTAAAATTAGCAGCACCAAGTCACGGGGCTCCTCACCTGTGTCTTCTCTGAGGCATCCATGTTGTTCATGTCATAATCACGTGACCAGCAACTAGTCGATGTCGAGCTTAAAGTGTCATCACAGAGCAGTAAGTCGACAAGTCAACGAGTCGACTAGTCTGTGCAACCCCTAATGGACACACAGGACTCACTCTTTTATTACAGCATGTCAGCGTTACAAACTGCCAACCCACGCATGTATTTGCGTTATATTTGCTATCCTTTTAAGTGAGACTTGGTTATCGTCCAAACAGAAGCTGCCCACCACAGGCGGGAGCTGGTGGACTTGCATCTGTTGCATCAGTGAGGGGTTTGGATTGCGTCACCTGATTTATAACAACCTTTTCATGCTCTCTCTCTCTGTCTCTGTCTCTGTCTCTGTCTCTCCCTCTCTCTCTCTCTCTCTCTCTCTCTCTCTCTCTCTCTCTCTCTCTCTCTGTGACAACACTACTAATCTAGAGCTCTAGAGGATTTAGGTTTAATTCAAGTTCACTGAAATCTCTGGTCTGCTAAGGATGGCAGCACCAAAATGGAAAGGCATGTGAAATGGAAGAACAGTTAAAAAGCAGAAGATTGAAAGAGAATTTTTAAATCCCTTGATGGATTAATGAAGGATTAATGAATTGATGAACATTAGAAATAACGATTCATTCAAAAAGAATAATATGGTTTGAGTTCTTACATCTGACATAGAGAGCTTCTAGTTGCAAATAACCTTTCATAGCAGCAGTTGGTGGTAAATGTTTAATTCTTCAATTAATTGTTCAGATGATTTTCCACTTCTTCTTTTTTCCACTTCTTTTTTCCCCCACTTCTTTTTTTTCTGTTCAATTCGTTTTCACTGTTTTCTTTGACACTGTTAAACATCAAAACAGCTTCAATTTCACACATAAAACAAAAGTGGTTTTAAGATGTTAGGCCTCTCTCTCTACTCATCTTCTAAGTCACTTTTTGACAGAGGTGGGAGTATGTCACACATGGTCAAGTCACAAGCAAGTCTGAAGTCTTACCTTCAAGTCACAAGCAAGTCTCGAGTCTTACCTTCAAGTCACAAGCAAGTCTCAAGTCTTAACCTTCAAGTCACAAGCGAATCTCAAGTCTTACCTTCAAGTCACAAGCAAGTCTCAAGTCTTAACCTTCAAGTCACAAGCAAGTCTCAAGTCTTAACCTTCAAGTCACAAGCAAGTCTCGAGTCTTACCTTCAAGTCACAAGCAAGTCTCAAGTCTTAACCTTCAAGTCACAAGCAAATCTCAAGTCTTAACCTTCAAGTCACAAGCAAGTCTCAAGTCTTAACCTTCAAGTCACAAGCAAATCTCAAGTCTTACCTTCAAGTCACAAGCAAGTCTCAAGTCTTAACCTTCAAGTCACAAGCAAGTCTCAAGTCTTAACCTTCAAGTCACAAGCAAGTCTCAAGTCTTAACCTTCAAGTCACAAGCAAGTCTCAAGTCTTAACCTTCAAGTCACAAGCAAATCTCAAGTCTTAACCTTCAAGTCACAAGCAAGTCTCAAGTCTTAACCTTCAAGTCACAAGCAAATCTCAAGTCTTACCTTCAAGTCACAAGCAAGTCTCAAGTCTTAACCTTCAAGTCACAAGCAAGTCTCAAGTCTTACCTTCAAGTCACAAGCAAGTCTCAAGTCTTAACCTTCAAGTCACAAGCAAGTCTCAAGTCTTAACCTTCAAGTCTCAAACGAGTCCCAAGTCATTGTGTTTACACTCCAGCAAGACAAATCATGTCATTGCTCAGGTCAAGCAAGTCACAAGTCGAGTCACCATGAAAGAAGCGCTTAAAAAAGAGAGAAGGGTACAATGGCAAGCCATGTCATGAGAAAACAGCACTTGTTATTTAGTTAGATACTTAGTAAGTTTTGTTTGTTTGTTTGTTTGTTTGTTTGTTTGTCTCTACAACTACGGACGGGTATGGTGAGGGTTTTATTATTAGCAATTGATACTGCTTTTCAATACCAATACTTATCAATACTCTTGAGTGCAAAATATCTGTTGTTAAAGAAAATCATCAGTACTAATTTTGTATTAGTTTGGGCAAAAAAAATATTTAACAAAATAGTTTTGTAAATGAAATGAAATAGATCCATTTCCTCAGACAAAACGTGGCGATGGGACCAGTTGATGTAGATACTGTAAATGTCTGGTAGTTGTTGATACTTGAGAACTTCCTGTTTCTGTTGGTTTTCACTAATTTAATGGGGATATGACTGTAATGTAGTGTGTGTCCCCAATCACTAGTTATTGCTACCTTTGTGAGCTGCAGGTATGTTTTTTCTTTTCAACCTCCTTCCTAAAACTATAGGCTGCATCAGCTTACACTACTGACATTCTCAAATCACTTGTTGCATTAAAACAGACATACTACATGATAGCACATAATGTTGGTATGCTATCTCATCTCTACGCATTTTGTCATTTTTCCTTTAATTAGGTCTTCCACTGACAGTTTTCAACATAGAGGACAGGGTCTTGATGCTGCTCAATAATCCAGATATGAAAATCACAGGAGGTTGAATCAGTTCATCTGCACACAACGTTTACTGACAGAAACGTTTCATCATCATCTAAGTGACCGCTTCAGTTTTTAGCTCTTTTATAATGTTATATGTCATTCTGAACTCTGTTCTTCATTTCATTTCACTTCTTCTGTAAACTTCTCTGTGACCTTATTTGGAAAAGTGCTGTACAAATAAAGATTATCATGATGTAATCATATTATTAATTTTCACAAAAAGTTCTTTTGTCTGAAGTCATGGACACTGCTCATCAGTTCATCTCTGTTGTTGTTGTTGAATTTATGATAGGTTTTTTTTTTTTTGAGTGGGCTTTCACCAGGAGCAGTGCCCACGTATTGTGCTGGCTTCAGCTTTATGGCATACATACCTATCGATGGTGCTCAGCAGTTGAGTGGACAAAGAAGCCCGATGTGTTATTGTGCTCATTTGTTTTATTTTTTACTATTTTCTATTTGTTTTTTCATTTTAGTTAATGTCATCTTTATTTGGTGTGGACTCTATGGGAGCAAGTAGTGCAAGTCTTACCTTTTGTTCTGTTCCTCTCATTTTTCACCAATTCCTCATCTTATTATACAAAATGTTATTTAAATGTTTACTATTAAGAGGTATGATAATCAGTAAAAGTTGAAGTAGAAGTAACAGAAGTAGTAGTATTAGTATGTGAAAAGTGTAGTAGTGAAATTAGTTCTAGAAAAAGCAGTAGCATTAGCATTAGCATCAGTGCTATGTCTAGACACAGAGGGCGACAGAGAGAGAAAAACAAAAAGAGAGAAGGGGAAAGACAGAAATAGAAGAAGGATCGTTGAAGAAGACTACTGGCTACTGTTATGGCACCATGAAGTGCAAGAGCAAAATATGATGTGAGAAAAGGAAGCAAGGCTGGACGTGATATTCATAATTTATGCCACCATTCAAGGAGGAAAAATGTGTGTGTGTGTATGTGTGTGCGTGCTAATGTGTATGTCAGTGTGTATGTGTACATGCATGCAACAGCTACATGTCCAACACTAGAGTCCAATAACACATGATCGATCACCATCAACTGGCAGATCTCAGCTGGCTGTGGATTTCACTACAAGTCCTCCAACCCATACAGCCACATAGGTCGTATACCCTCTAATACGACCCATGGGAGCGTTTCCTAGGAGATATGCCCCAGATACTTTTCGCCTCTGTGCATTGTGGGTTTTTAAAACAATTTGAGAACAACAGAATATGTAGTCAGTGCATTTTTGGAGAAGGGTCTGTCTGCGGCCTGCAAGGAAGGGGCGTAACTTGTAGGGGTGTAAGTTGTAGCAGGAGGTGTAACTTGTACTTTTCTAATCACACCAAGAACGGAGAATTCATCCAGAAGGTGGCGGTAATGCACCGTAAATTGTTTGCTAACCGCCAAAGAAGAAGATGCCGCGGGACGTTTTATTCAGGAGGTTAAAGAATTGGTTGAAAGTCATTCTGGAGAGCCATAATATAAAAATAATTTCATTTGTATGGCACAGCAACAGAGAACATACTGTAACAAACGGTCATTCATACTTGCAACCATTGTTGTTGTCGTCTTCCATCAAAGCCCTTTTCTGCTCCCGTTAAGAAGCTTCCTGTCGGCGCTTGATCTACTCGCCCTGCTCGGGGCCCTGCGACTACAGATGACGTCATTACTTCGTGCATTATGACTGGCTAGGGGCTTGGGTAGCGCCTAGTTCAGTTTAGGAACAGCGGGAAACAGTAGATTGACATAAAACGCAGCTCGGGCTTTCGGCCGTCGCACCTTTACTAACCAACTCTGTGTCAACGCGGATTGTAACAAACACACAGCTAAATAACTATAAAGCTAGCAACATAATCCGTGACGTCACATGTAGTCGAAGGACCCCGAGTCGATATTGTACGGTTGATGCTAGATCCAATGGGGTGTAGGCACGGACGTAGCCGTGATTGGCTGTTGCAGCCGTGATTGGCTGTTGCGTCGGCCAATAGACAGCCCGGAACCTCGAAGCTCACTTACTTGAAACAAACGATGCGCACTGAAACATTTAGCTAGCTAGCTTACAACTGACCTTAACATTGCCAGATCGTACTGAAACCCTACCGCTATTGCTATCGCTATCGCTAGCTAACTAACGTTAACTTAATTCGCCCCAACTATTGCTCTGTCTGTCGGTCTGGCAGTCAGTGCGCTTCGAGGTTCCGCGCTGTCTATTGGCCGACACAACAGCCAATCACGGCTACTTCCGTGCCTACACCCCGTTGGCTCTAGCATCAACCATGTTGTACCCGAGCAGAAATGGAACCCACACCGGAAGTGGGTGGTGGGCGCGGATTCTAGTGGTGACGTTACTTGTGGTGGGCGCGGATTGGAGTGGTGACGTTACTATCAAAGTGGGCGTGGATTGTACTAAGTGGGCGTGGATTGTACTAAGTGGGCGTGGATTGTAGTCTTCTGCGGGACGCAGATGGATAGCATAGGCGTTTTTGTGTTGTTTCGCTGTCTAGTATAGTAACTAAGACTGCTATTGGCAGCACGACCGCTAGAGGTCGCTTAA
>JAJHIY020000634.1:215000-222500 GCA_022114975.2 Lampris megalopsis
TAGTAAAACTGTGTTTATCTCCCTTTTTAAAAAGTGGAATAACCTTTGCTGTTTTCATTCTGTCTGGAAAAATACCTGTGCCAAAAGAAAGATTAAAGATATAACTTAGAGGTTTGATTATGCAGTCAATAGTCTTTTTCACTATAATCATGTCAATCCCATCACTGTCAGTCGATGTCTTGTTTTTGGATTTTGCTAAAATGGATCTAATTTCATTTTCACTCATCTCTCCTAGAAACATAGACAGTACCATTTTACTTCCCCCTTCCGGCCACCCCCTACTCATCATTATGTTATTTAATGGAATTTGCAAGATTAGGCCCAACATTAACAGAAAAGGAAATAAATTCATTTACCACTTCATTCATGTTTTTTATAACCTTATTATTGTCATCGATGAAATCATTGGGCAGTTCTATAGACACAGATTTATTTCCCATTACATTGTTTAATATTTTCCAAGTACCTTTAATGTTGCTTTGGTTTTCTTTTAACATTTTATTATATTATTCTTTCTTGGCTTGGCTCAATATCATCGTCAACTTATTTTTGTAAACCTTATTTTGCTTTTCAGCTGTCTTTGTTCTAAATGTTATGAAGTCTCTGTAAAGTTTATTTTTCTTTTTGCATGCATTTTGTAAGCCCTTTGTTATGCAAGGTTTTTTATTATAGCTACGTTTATGTTTGCGTGGCATTATTGGACAATGTGAATCATACAGGATAAGTAGCTCTTCAGAAATGTCTCATATGACACATTTACCTCTTCTACATACACCCCTTTCCACTCCTCTTTTAAGAGGTCATTCCTGAATTTGTCTGTTGCTTCATCAGTTCTTACCCTTACATATCTACAGTAATTTCCCCCTTATTTCTCTTTATTTGACAATCATATGCTAGAAATACAGGTAAATGACTGCTTATGTCGTTTGTTATTAGGCCACTTTTAACACTATTCTCCGTAATATTTACAAAAATATTGTCAGTTAATGTTGCACAACTCGAGGTTATTCTACTGGGCTTGGTAATCAGGGGTGCAGTTATATTCAAAATCTGAGGTAAATAGGGGGCGTCCGGGTAGCGTGGCGGTCTATTCCGTTGCCTACCAACACGGGGATCGCTGGTTCGAATCCCCGTGTTACCTCCGGCTTGGTCGGGCATCCCTACACACACAATGGGCCGTGTCTGCAGGTGGGAAGCCGGATGTGGGTATGTGTCCTGATCGCTGCACTAGCGCCTCCTCCGGTCGGTCGGGGCGCCTGTTCAGGGGGGAGGGGGAACTGGGCGGAATAGCGTGATCCTCCCACGCGCTACGTCCCCCTGGTGAAACTCCTCACTGTCAGGTGAAAAGAAGCGGCTGATGACTCCACATGTATGGGAGGAGACATGTGGTAGTCTGCAGATCGGCAGAGGGGGTGGAGCAGAGACCGGGACGGTTCGGAAGGGTGGGGTAATTGGCCAAGTACAATTGGGGAGAAAAAACGGGGGGGGGGTAATGAGGTAAATAAGCTATAACTCCATGGTTTAAACCACCCCATAAAGAGTAAGACAAATCCTGGACCAAGTGGAAAACCTTCGCTGCTCCGCAGCATTATTAGAGGAAAGACACTTAGAGGAGAAGGGACATGCCAGAGCAGGAAGGGAGTGGGTGGGGAGCCACCATGCTACTGCATAAAGATGTTTGCTTTACTTTAGAAAAAACAATTAGAGATGAGTTGGGAAGATATATGGCGACCATCGGCTCAACAGGAGGTTTACATGTATTCATTACAAATACATATGCACCAAATGAGGATGGCCTTTCTTTTTACAGCAGCTTTGCAAACTTAACTGCTAACAACGTAAAGGCAATGATACATTTAAGGGGGGGGGGGCTTTAACAGGAATAAATGGAAAACAAGATACGACCCCAGCAGATCTTGGACCCCAATCAAGAAAAACGAAAATGCTAAATGTACTGCTAGCTGAATTAGGTTTAGCAGATATATGGAGGCATAAATACCCACTTGACTTGTGTTGTGGCTACACCGCCCCGAGCTGCCTCCCCGGCACGTTCAGGCCACGCCCCCAGCTCGGACGTGCCGGAAACACCCGAGCGCTCGGACGTGCCGGAAACACCCGAGCGCTCGGCTCGCGCTCTGAGGAGCCGAGCGCTGCACTGCACCAGGTGTTTGCCATCATCCATCAGGCGCACCTGCGGCCATCAGGCAGCCCTCTACAAGAAGTCTCCCAGAACACCACTCCGGGCTTCGACGTACTGAGCCCTCCGCGTCTCCCTCGTCCCCAGCGACCTTCACGTGTTTCCCCGGACCTCTCCTGCGATCTCCCCCCGTGTCCCTCTACCTGGACCCCTCCTTTCGGACTCGACTTCCCGGATCTCGGACCCGGACTTCCTCGGACAACCCCTTTTGGGTCACGGACTGGACTTTCTTGCCGGGTGCACGCACATTATTCAGCACCTCCTGGTCATTTACATACCGCACCACACATACGCTAAGAACACTCACACATAGTTCTACACGCAAACCACGGGACACCACACATAGTTTATTCACACTTCCCACTAACAGGACGCTTCTGCACCATACACCCCCCCCCACTCTATTCCATTTATTATTTAGTGGCAGTATTTGTTATCTCCCCTCCCCCAATAAAACCGCCTTTTTGGATTTTGAAGTCACCCTGTGTCTGTCTGCCTCGGGTTTCGCCACACGGGTCGGGTTCTGGTGCGCGAGCCGTGCAGACTTGGGTTTTATTTCTAATGTACACGGAAGTTACTCACATGTTGACTGTTTCTGCATACCTGCACAACATACACATGAAGCAACAAACTGAACCAACGACATCAATCACCGTGCTCCAGTAGTTCTGAACATTAATTGGACGAAAGATGGTTGTTTTAAATGATTATTAGAAATCAATACAGAGGTTGAACGTCTCACTGTTGACAGCAGTGGTACAAGGTCCCAAGCAGAACACTTGGAGCTGAACAGTAACGGGTACGGGACACCAGACGCGTTTGGGAGGGAATGAAAGCAGTAAGAAGAGGGAAGCTTATCGAAATATCAACTAGGACTGAAAGAGTTAACTCACAGGTCCAGCTGGACATCAAAGTAAAAGAAGTGGAAACAAATCCCAAGTGTGGGGAAGAAAACTATATTTTCAAGAGATTAAAACAGACAAAACCAGCTCTGGGAGAATTAGCATATAAAACTGAGGGTCCCCTAAGATTCTCAAGCCAAAATTAGTGTAACGACCACGGATGACTAAACTCGCTAGCCCTTGGCTAACGGGTCGGACCCTTTAGTGGACTGGTTAGCACAGTCGCCCGTGGTGCGGGAGACCCGGGTTCGCGTCCCGGCTGCAGCAGATTCCCGGCTGCTTAGATTCTCAAACCAAAATTAGTGTAACGACCACGGATGACTAGACTCGCTTGGCTAACGGGTCAGACCCCTTAGTTGACTGGTTAACGCAGTCGCTCGTGGTGCGAGAGACCCGGGTTCGCTTCCCGGCTGCCCCTGAAGTCGCTACAGTGGTGTCAGAAACAGGATGGTGGGACCGTGACGCCATGGGAAGCGCATGCACTCAGAGGCGCGAGGGAGCTGGTAGCTGAAGCGCGGGGACGCGCTTCCCAAAGGAGGGGGGTGGAGTGTAGACTCGCTAGCCCTTGGCTAACGGGTCGGACCCTTTAGTTGACCAGTTAGCGCAGTTGCCCCAGGTTGGCGTCCCGACTGCGGCGGTTCCCGGCTGCCCCCTGAATCCGCTACAGCATAATGGAAGAGGGGAAATAGGGACAGCCGTCTCTACGGCTATGCAAAGAGCAGGCAAACCAAGTAGAGAAGTCTCAAAAATCACAAATCCAAAATAAATTAAAGAAAGCACAGATACCAACCCCCCAACAACACAAGATTGGAGGGTGAAGGTAAAAGAAATATATATTATGGAATGCATAACTGCAAAATGACAAGTAAGAACAGATATATATGTTATGTTAAATGGGCCCCTGTCATATCCAAACTGCCAGTATGTGGTGTACATGTGCATGACCACCACCCTTACCTCTCCTGTAATAAATGCAGTCCCAAATAATGTATGTTAACGTGTCAACCTCTTCATCACTGGTGATGCCACACCTGACTGGCCATGAAGAGAGTGCTAAAGGTGAACATGAGCTGTGTACCTTCTAATGCCTCTCGATGTCAACACAGCAAGAGCTGTGGCCCTGTCTTAGTAGCATAGACAGAAGTATTGATGACATAACATATTGCTTTAAACAATGAATATGGAAAGTTCAAAGCAAATGCCTGATGATTAAGAGATTATCGTGGTGAACTAAGTAGTCTGAGTGAGTGCAGTGACCTTCCGAGTCCCATTTTAGAAGGGTAGCGGCAGACACATGCTTGTGTACTAGGGCTTGCCTGAGAGGAAAGCTTGCAGTCCACTAGCTTTCTTCCACTTGAACGCTTCAAACAAACAAACGAAAACTAAGGATAGAAGGGAGCAAGTTGAAAGCTTGCCTTTGCTTGAAGCCCTGGTCTCGTGGCACAGCCGATGCAGTTGTTAAATGCTGCCATGCAGCCGGGGCCTCAGTTGCTGTGCAATGCAGATGATGAAGCATGTCATTTCAGATGAGCTACTGTACATGGACCCACATAAAAACCACCGTTCTTCAATGGAGAGCAAACTGATCTTGTCTTCGTAACAATAATAATAATAGTAATAATAATAGTAATAATAATAATAATAATAATAATAATAGTAATAATAATAATAATAATAATAACAATAATAATAAAGAGGCAACAACAACAGAATGCCATATCATGAGCCCTGGTTTCATTTGTACTACATCAATTCAATGGCAGCTGTCAAAAGTACGGTTGAAAGCAGGTTTCCATACGGAGGAACAGGGGGCCATCCATAAGAGGAGGCCAGTAAAGCTCTGTATTTCCAGAGGAAATGTCTGTTTTTCATAATAATGTTAAAAATAGACACAAACACTTTGATACTCAAAGGCAGAGCTGGCATATACGTTATGGTTATAACATCTATATCTTGGTATGAGACTAGATATATCCTGGGGTTCTGGGGTTTTGTTTCTGTTAATATGGAGATAGAGCTTGTGCTGTCATTTCCTGGCGGCATTAGGGTTTCGTGCACAGTGTTCTGAATGTTTTAGCTGAGTGAAGTTAAAGATGAACGTGTCTGTCTGCCTGGTCAGCATATCCATATTACTCGTGATCTTTTGTCAACGTTTTCTGCTGTGTAAATATGAAAGCGCCAATAGTCATTCAAAAATTAGGGACATGTTATTGACATCGAGGCATTCAGTCAACAATTTTGTCAGTTTTGCACAGCCTTACTCAAGTGTCAATCACCTGCCGAAGGGTCCTGCTGGACATGCATTGGATTTTGGTTTCACAATAAAAAGTTAGTCCCTAAAAGATGATTCCTCTTGGGGAAGGATTCAAGGGAAGGTGACATGATGCCTGATTCCTCCTGCAGTATGACTATCACAGAAGGTTGAATCAGTTCATCTGGACGCGACGTTTATTGACAAAAAAGTTTCATCATCATCATCTAAGTGACCTCTTCAGTCTAAACTGACTGCACGTGTCCCACCCTTATAAATAATACAGTGGCATAACCACCCAAACCAACGGCCAGGTTCATATGTAAATATGGGTGTGACCATTAAGTAGAGTTACAATCGCCATGTGTACTATTCACAGAAGATTTGGGAATGTTTGCGATGACAGATTGGTGCAGCATCAGCAGTAATGTGGACGTTGTACCGGACCGTTGTGGTGTAGAGGGAGCTGAGCCGCAAGGCAAAGCTCTCAATTTACCAGCCAGTCTTCATCCCAACCCTCACCTATGGTCATGAGCTTTGGGTAGTGACCAAAAGGGTGAGATCGCAGGTACAAGCGGCTGAAATGAGTTTCCTCCGTAGGGTGTCTGGGCTCAGCCTTAGAGATAGGGTGAGGAACTCGGACATCCGGGAGGAGCTCAGAGTAGAGCCGCTGCTCCTTCGCGTTGAAAGGAGCCAGTTGAGGTGGTTCGGGCATCTGATCAGGATGCCTCCTGAGCGACTTCCTTTGGAGGTTTTCCGGGCACGTCCAACTGGGAGGAGACCCCGGGGTAGACCCAGAACTCACTGGGGGGACTACATGTCCAGTCTGGCCTGGGAACGTCTTGGGATCCCCCAGGAGGAGCTGGAGGGTGATGCTGGGGAGAGGGACGTCCGGAGTGCCCTACTTAGCTTGCTGCCACCACGACCCGACCCCGGAGAAGCAGCTGATGATAAGATCAGATCAGATCAGATCAGATCAGATCAGATCAGATCAGATCAGATCAGATCAGATGCAATCACAGCATTGTAAGATGGCGACCGATGTACTCTTAGCCGCAGCCCCCCCTCCCGCCACCCACCCTTGGTTCAGGAATGGTTGTTCCCTCTTCACATAGATGGTCTCTTTTACTCCCTGTTCAAAGCAGCATTCCTCCTTATCAAGGATGTGCACAGCCTCATTCTTGAAAGAGACCACCATCTACAGGCTACTGGCCTGTATATTGTGTAGACTGTGGAGTCCTGGCCTGACGTGTTAGCTCTCCTGTGTTGTGCCATTCTCTTGGCCAGCATCTGCTTGGTTGATGACTCCTAGTTTGTGCTCCAGTAAATGATGAGAGTCAAACCTTAAGTACTGACCAGTATGTGTTGGTTTACGATAAACAGCAACAATCAAATGTCCCCCATCACCAATTGTAATTTCACAGTGTAAGAAGACTACCCTGACATGTTCCACATCCTCCCTGGTGACTTGATGTGGTGTCCACAGAGTTAATGTGGTCGGTGAAATGTGCTACATCCTCAGATTTAATTTGAACCCCGGTGTCGTCCACACATCTGAACCAATGGCTAGGTGGTGTCCCTGGATAGGACACCAGAGCCCTCTTGTAAACACGTGTATAAAGTGGTTTGGAGGATGCTGGAAGGAGGACAAAGTTGGCATCCCAACTACCACCACTTCTGACCCTTGACACAGGGCTGGAAGTGAAAGAATAGCTGATGAGAGATGTCTGAACGTGCGTAGAAGACCCTGCTGTCATTTTGAGGTTAACTTATGAATTTTAAATATGGACTTTTTATTTTTACGCTCTGTGGGCAATCTGAATCTGACACAAATGGGTCAGTGTGTGGCTTTGATAGCTCGGTTTATTAGACAGCCTCACAAGTCTGAAGAATCCAAAGCTTTCCTTTAGTACCAGAAACCTGTCAAAACACTCGTCAGTTTTGCGGCGCACGTGACAGCACATTAGCGGAGTACACGGCACCTTAGTGGTCAGAATAGTCCCTCGCTCCACAACGTTCCTTTCACGCCCATCATCACGGGAACGGGACTGTATAGTAGACCGACTCAGTCATAATCTGCAAGGATGACCCTTCCCCCCAATCATATTTACTATTGGAATGGAGTATAGCAGCAGATAGAAACTGTAGCT
>JAJHIY020000634.1:225000-236201 GCA_022114975.2 Lampris megalopsis
TAACGTGCACAAAAAGAGTTGTACTCAGTGGCGGCTGGCCAGTAGAGGGCGCTGGGGCGCCGCCCCCTTCAAACATCAAGAGATGAAAATCTACTTCAACATGTTAAAAATACACTCACCGGCCACTTTATTAGGCACACCTGTCCAACTGCTCGTTAACCCAAATTTCTAATCAGCCAATCACATGGAGGCAACTCAGTGCATTTAGGCATGTAGACATGGTCAAGACGATCTGCTGCAGTTCAAACCGAGCATCAGAATGGGGAAGAAAGGTGATTTAAGTGACTTTGAACGTGGCATGGTTGTTGGTGCCAGACGGGCTGGTCTGAGTATTTCAGAAACTGCTGATCTACTGGGATTTTCACGCACAACCATCTCTAGGGTTTACAGAGAATGGTCCGAAAAAGAGAAAATATCCAGTGAGCGGCCGTTCTGTGGGCGAAAATGCCTTGTTGATGCCAGAGGTCAGAGGAGAATGGCCAGACTGGTTCGAGCTGATAGAAAGGCAACAGTAACTCAAATAACCACTCATTACAACCGAGGTATGCAGAAGAGCATCTCTGAACGCACAACACGTTGAACCTTGAGGCAGATGGGCTACAGCAGCAGAAGACCACACCGGGTGCCACTCCTGTCAGCTAAGAACAGGAAACTGAGGCTACGATTCGCACAGGCTCACCAAAATTGGACAATAGAAGATTGGAAAACCGTTGCCTGGTCTGATGAGTCTCGATTTCTGCTGCGACATTCGGATGGTAGGGTCAGAATTTGGCGTCAACAACATGAAAGCATGGATCCATCCTGCCTTGTATCAACGCTTCAGGCTGGTGGTGGTGGTGTAATGGTGTGGAGGATATTTTCTTGGCACACTTTGGGCCCCTTAGTACCAATTGAGCATCGTGTCAACGCCACAGCCTACCTGAGTATTGTTGCTGACCATGTCCATCCCTTTATGACCACAGTGTTCCCATCTTCTGATGGCTACTTCCAGCAGGATAACGCGCCATGTCATAAAGCTCGAATCATCTCAGACTGGTTTCTTGAACATGACAATGAGTTCACTGTACTCAAATGGCCTCCACAGTCACCAGATCTCAATCCAATAGAGCACCTTTGGGATGTGGTGGACCGGGAGATTCGCATCATGGATGTGCAGCCGACAAATCTGCAGCAACTGCGTGATGCTATCATGACAATATGGACCAAACTCTCTGAGGAATGTTTCCAGTACCTTGTTGAATCTATGCCACGAAGGATTAAGGCAGTTCTGAAGGCAAAAGGGGGTCCAACCCGGTACTAGCAAGGTGTACCTAATAAAGTGGCCAGTGAGTGTAATGTAGTTGTATAAATAAATAATGATGAAATAAAAGTGTTGTCAGTCTGTGAGCGCCTTTCAGCAGCATTAAATATTGGTTCAAATGGTATTTGGTTGACTCGTATTCAGAAGCAAAGAATTCTCTGACTGAACTCAACACATCCTGCACACCCCAAGTGTTCACCGAAACTTCTGTCTTTTTTGTCAGTCTGTAAAAACCAAACTCTACTCTGATCCGAGCTGCCAGCAGCCCAGTCAGCATCAGAGCCACATCTTCTGACCCCTCGCCCCTCACACGGTTTTCCTTGTTTTCCGAATAGCTAATTTGGCCAGTCCTGAAATGAGATTCATTAACGTGTGTACAGATTTTTTTTTCTTTGCAGAGCAGTGTGGACCATAGATAAAAAGACAAAAAGAAAGTCTTTCTCCAAAGCCCTGAAACCATGTCTGTAGTAGGCTGCATAGCCTGACCAGTCTGGAACACTGGATAAACAGATGGTATATTGTTTCTGTTTGCAACAGAAAGGGCAGCCGTCCCCTGCACCAGGATTGAGGTGCACCAGATACCTGTTTGTAGCTATGGCCTCATGTACAATCCTCCACTAGAGATCACCTGTCCGTTTGTTAATGGGAGGTTTGTACAGGTACTGCCAACAGCCCCTCAGGGACAATCCCACACCAAAAAACTCAATCAACCTCGACATCGTCACCCCTGCCAGGGTGCATAAGTTTGAAACCGTCACACTGATATAATAGGCTGCTTTTTTACCCCTAGAGTCTCAAAGTCTCCCAACTCTAGGACCTTTAGAAACAACAGAATGTCCTCCTTATCTTGCCACTGTCCATAGCAGGTGAGACAGCCAGGGAAGGAAAGACATACTCATATTCATCATCCCATTTGTCAGATAGAGTACAATCTTCGGCAAACGTTCTGAGAGCTTTTGCCAGGGAAGCACAGACCTCCTCCACCAGCCTGAGCAGCAGTCTATTGGACCTGATGTTGAGCAGTTCAGCTAGATGGGTGATGGATGTCTTCATAAGATGACTCAACTTAACACAGCCAACCTCTCTCAGTCTGGGTCTCACGTTAACAGACGACACAACTTGAGAGGTGATGAAACGATTTCCAAACAAAGGCTCCTTAAAGAGCCACATCCCTGGTGTCATCACAGCTTCCCGATGGAATGTTAAAACCTGTCATGCCTGTAAAACAGACTGGTAAAAATGTCTCAGACCAGTTAAATCCATGGACTGGGGCTAAAGCAGGGACAAGTGTTTGTCGTAGCCTAGGTGTCCAGCCCTCCTTAGCAGCAAACAGGTAGTATCCGTCCATGGCAGGCCAAAGCTGTAAAGCAGTCTTTGAGCTGTCTGCACCTTGAAGGCTGTGATCCGTGATTCGATGTCTACAAGGCCCTGTCTTCCCTCCTGTACTGACAGATACAGTATCACTGATCACCCAGTGCTGCCGTGACCAGAAGAAATCCACAACTGCCATCTGAATTCCTTCAATCAGACCCCTTGGTAGAGGTAAGACTATCATTTTGTGCTAATATGTCGAGGCAACGAAGTTATTGATGATCAGGACCCTTCCCCTATAGGGAAGCTGAGGTAGCAGCCATTTCCATTTAGACAGTCTGGCATACACTCTCGCCATAGCACCCTCGGAGTTTTTCCTCCGAATCTCCGCTGTTCCCAGAAAAACATCCAAAGTGTTCATGCCCTGCCATCCCCATTTGAGGTTTCCTGGTAACTTTGGCCTGCCCTTACCTGCCCACTGCCCAACCTGCAGAGCTTCACTTTTTCCCCAGTTCACTTTTGCTGAGGATGCCCTTTCATACATGTCTAAACTACTACCCAGGAACCCCACATCTCTTTGGTTTCTGACAAACACAGTAATGTCATCAGCATAAGCTGACATCATCAGGCAAGGGCGGCTGAGGCCACCCTGGTAGCATAAGTCCCGATAGTCTGGATCTTAATCTATTCAGAAGATGCTCAATAGCTAAATAGTATAGCTGTCCAGAGATAGGACATCCTTGTCTAATTCCTCTTCGAACCTGTACTGGACAGCTCAGCCCACCACCCACTTTCACCAAACAGAAAGCTTCCTTATACAACAAACCCATCAGTGACACAAAACCATCTCCAAAACCACAAGCTCTTAAAGTGAAAAAAAGAAAACCATAGTCAACCCTATCAAACGCTTTATCCTGATCTAATGATATAATTCCAACATCAAAACTATACAGTTTACAAATGTCAAATAAGTCTCTCATGAGAAAAATATTGTCCATAATGGATATGTCTGGTACACAGTATGACTTGTCTCTGTGGATTATTAATTCCACAAAGTTAGTTTTTAAGCCTATTGGCAAGCACTTTTGAAAGAAGTTAGTAGTCTGTACATAACAAAACCAGTTCTTAAGTAAAGCCAAGTCTCCTTTTATGGGCAGAAGTGAAAGAACTGCATGCGGACAGGATGCCAATAACAGGCCTGTCTGAAAACACACCTGCAGCATCTCCCACAGGTCCCAAACACTTCCAGAAGTGCTTATAAAAGTCTGCAGGCAGTCTGTCAAGTCCAGGAACTCGACCAGAAGCCATGTGACCCACAGCAGCAGTGAGCTCTTCCAGGGAGATGTTGGTATCCAGGGCAGCTTTGTCCTCTTGAGCTTAACCGAGGAAGCCCCTGTAGCAACTTGTCTGCACACTCTCTATTACAGTCCTCCATCCTGAAGAGGGCACTGCAGAACTCTACAGCATGTTGCCTCATCTCAACCAGGTCAGTTGTCACCATACCATTAGACAGGCGGAGACAGACCATTTGTTTGGTCTGAGAGACGGATATGTCCAGGTTAAAGAAGAAAGTGGTGGGGGCATCCATGTCTCTAATGCTGGCGAACCTTGACCTGACCAACTCTTTCATGTAAAAAAGAAGGTAATTCCTGTTTCTTTTGTTGAAGCCTGTGGCTATTTGTGCAGGTGTGAGTGAAAAGACTTTTTTTCCAAATCCCTGATTTCTTTTTCTAAATTCTAAATGACTCTTTTGACTCTCACTGTGGAATGACTTGTATACTGTTGACATGAAAGTCGTATATGTGCCTTGCCCACTTCCCACCACTGACTCAGGGACACAAAATCCCTCTTCCTTTCTTTACAGATTCCCCAGAACGTCTCAAATTTCTGACAGAAATTAAGCAATACTGTGTTTTGTTATTGTCGTGCCAATAAAGCAATTCGAATTTGAAATCGCTGTCCTGAAGAAGCTTAACATTAAAATGCCATTATGAGCGGCATTTAGGTTGGTGAGATGAGAAAGTCTAGAATGACTAAGCGATGGTCAGTGAAACCTCCTGGGTGAATGTGACTGTTCAATAACCTGTTGCTAACCTATGTGATATGTAAACCCTATCCAGCATGGCTGCACTCACATTCCCATCGAACACCTTCACCCAAATATACTGCCTAAACTGGGGACGTTTGACCCTCCAAACATCTACTACACCTGATTCTGAAATCACTTGTGATAAAGGGGTGGATGTCTGGAAGTGGGGATCCTTTCCTCTTCTGTCTAATGTCTAATGTAAAATGTGTAGTACAATTCCACCTCCACCCCCCATCACTGCACATTCGCTCTGATAACACTGTTTTAAGAAAAGCTTTATTTTCTGAAGGATGTGCAGCATGTCTGAGCCCTGACTTGGAGCATATAAAGAAACAGAACGATAGGTCCTGTATTTTTGCTCTGACCACTAAAGGCCTTCCTGTCACTATCTCTGTGGTAGAGATTATATCAAAATTTAGCCTTGGAGAGAATAAAATAGTTATACCAGTAGAGAAATTAGTCCCATGAGACAGAAAATACTGACCCAGGCGTCCGAGTGGCGTAGCGGTCTATTCCGTTGCCTACCAAGACGGGGATCGCCGGTTCGAATCCCCATGTTGCTTCCGGCTTGGTCAGGCGTCCCTACAGACACAATTGGTCATGTCTGCGGGTGGGAAGCCGGATGTGGTTATGTGTCCTGGTCGCTGCACTAGCGCCTCCTCTGGTAAGTCAGGGTGCCTGTTTGGGGGGGGGTGGCGTGATCCTCCCACACACTACGTCCCCCTGGCGAAACTCCTCACTGTCAGGTGAAAAGAAGCGGCTGGTGACTCCACATTTATCGGCGGAGGCATGTCGGTGGAGCGGAGATCGAGACGGCTCGGAAGAGTGGGGTAATTGGCCAGGTACAATTGGGGGGAAAAAAGAAAAAAAGAGAATACTGGCCCTTCAGTCACAAACCCCAATCTATCTCATTCTCTTTGTCGCTGCTGTCCTGCAAAAAAAAATCTGTCAAATCTTTTCTGTGTGATCATTTGTGAAATGACTGGCCTCTGCTGTCGATCCCTCCCACCATTAATATTCAGAGCTGACCCTCACCTTGTGCATAAAAGACTGAGAGAGACACACACAGAGAGAGAGACAGAGAGACAGAGAGACAGAGACAGAGAGACAGAGAGAGAGACAGAGAGACAGAGACAGAGAGACAGAGAGAGAGAGAGATGATATAAACAAGTAGAGGAAAATCACCCAGTTCAACACACTCATCATGAACTTACTTAGGTAGCCTTAACATTTTCCTTTATTAGTCTTAAGCATCTTTCTGAGACCTATTATGTTTTGTCAAACGGAAACGTTTTTTTTCATCAAACAAGTCAACACGCTTTTCATAAATTTTCATGTATCTGGAAAATACTCAGATACTTTCACAGATTTTCCGAAGTTGTCATCTAGGCAACCATTGATTTCCCTAGTGTGTACCGATCTCCACTGTGTGACTGTGAGTGTGTAACTGAGATACAGTCAGAGTCAATGTCACACCCTATTTCCTCCATCTTACCCTCACCAGCAGCACTCTCCATAACGCACAACTCAACCTTCTCTCCTCTGCACCACCAGTCTGACTTTGGTCAGGTCCAGCTGCTGGCCCTTTCCCGCTAATTCTCCTGCTGCCGGTGTTTCCTCTGCTCCTTTCCTTTCTTCTGTCGGGGCACTCAGGACAGCCCAGCTGTCATGAATTACATCCTCACCGCCCGAATCAGCTCGCTGTTCCCCTGCCTGACTATCTGCCTGCTCTCCTGCCTTGGGCTCAGTCGGCGGTGCGCCCCCCCGTGGAGCAGCAGCATCCGCTGGCTCCTCATCTGGAGGAGCACCGGTGTTAGTGCACTCCTTGGCCGGCCCGGCCCCCGGCTCAGGGCGCCCCTGGGCCTGCCTGTGAGGACAGGAGTTCCGCTTGTGCCCCACATCCCCACACTCAGAGCATGTAATGCTGCCTGTGCTGGCGTGCACCATGTAACGTCCCTCCCCCACGTTTCACTCTGAACGAGACCTCCGGCGTCAGTGACGGACAATTCAGATACACGAACACTGTCTCGCGAGAGGTTGGACATGTTTACAGCCCCACCCCACAGTCCTAAAACTGCTCGCCAGCTTCCTGAAGCGCTGCAGCTGCCTCTCCAACGCCTCACCGGGGATGAACGGGGGAACACCGGAGACGGTGACCCGGGTGGAAGGCACGGCGAGCGGGGAAACCTGCAGAGAGACCCCCATTCTAAGAGACATCGCTCACTATTAACTCAGGCACAAAACGCTCCTCTTTCAGGAAAACAACCACAACTTCGTTCATGCTGGAGACATAGGACAGGTTGGTGTCCCACACGGTCTCCCACAGCCAGGAGAACCACCTGTACTGGAACAGATGGATCAGGCTGAACCCGCACCCCATGTCGGATAGAGAGAGAAGGCGTCTCCGAGGACGCCATCTTGCTCACCCCGAACAAAAACCACGACAAACAAACACACAGACTACAGCAAATGTAGCTCACAACCACGAAACAAATGTCCTCTGAAACATCATTCCTGAAGACAAACACTACTATAAACTGATAAATACATGGAACTTACTAACAGCAGGTCACGCCCACCGAGCACACTCACTCACACACGGACTCCCAGCATGCACCGAGACAGAGAGAGAGACAGACAGACAGACAGACAGACTGGATCTGGATATTGGGAGGGTCTATGTTTCTCCACACTGTGCTGCTAAAGGCTGAGCATATCACACGCTCGTACAGGAAATGAATCTTCGCTTTGAACGAAAATCTATTTTGTCCTGTAGGCGGCGCTGTGTTTGGGACAGCTTGGACCACTAATTAGTATGCAGCCCTCCTCTGTCCATGTGTCACCGTAAGGTCTCACCCAGTCCAGAGCGGAACCAGTCCATTCATCGATTAGGTGTTCGACACAAACATGACCAGGTTGTGACGTTCTTAGCAGTTTCGTCGACTGATGAGTCGTTGACGTTGTTTGTCATGTAAACACGCGCGTGCTGGTTGGAGCTTAAAGCAGGGGTGGGCAGTGTGATCCAGAAGGGCCAGTGGGAGGTAAGGTTTTTATTCCAACCAAGCAGGTACACACCTGTGTCCTAATCAAGGTCCTCAGCAAAGACTCTCCTGGCTGGTTAGTGGGATCAGGTGTGTAGCTTGCTTGGCTGGAACAAAAACCTGCACCCTCACCGGCCTTTGTGGATAAGACAGCACACCCCTGGCTTGCTAAGATAGGTTGGCCTTTTTCCATTTCCTGCCATTACATGATAAATACTTAACAAGTTACCGGTCAGACCACGTCAACACTTCTGAGAAATTACGTTGGACTGCAGGAAATTGTGATTGACATTTGTTATTTTTGACATTTTGTAGAGTGTCCAAGTAACTGAAGACATAATCAGCAGATTAATGGTTGAAGAAAGCAATCATTACTTGCAGCCCTGCATGCAACCCTTCCAGAGAAAATCAGCTGTTGAGCCATGGCAGACGTCCCTGACTGAAATACTATATGCACAGGCCTGTTACTCATGATGGTAACGATTCAGCTGTCCAGCTACTGCAGAGGAAAGCCAAGAAATATACACCACAATCACATGTACTGTACCATCACTCAGAGTAACACACATCACAATCACACGTACCATCACTCAGAGTAATACACATCACAATCACATGTACCATCACTCAGAGTAATACACATCACAATCACATGTACCATCACTCAGAGTAACACACATCACAATCACATGTACTGTACCATCACTCAGAGTAATACACATCACAATCACATGTACCATCACTCAGAGTAACACACATCACAATCACACGTACCATCACTCAGAGTAACACACATCACAATCACATGTACTGTACCATCACTCAGAGTAATATACACCACAATCACATGTACCATCACTCAGAGTAATATACATCACAATCACATGTACCATCACTCAGAGTAATATACACCACAATCACATGTACCATCACTCAGAGTAATATACATCACAATCACATGTACCATCACTCAGAGTAACACACATCACAATCACATGTACCATCACTCAGAGTAATATACACCACAATCACATGTACCATCACTCAGAGTAATATACACCACAGTCACACGTACCATCACTCAGAGTAATATACATCACAATCACATGTACCATCACTCAGAGTAACAGCTCACCTGAAAATCTCAAACTGATAACCGAAAACACTCTTACAGTACTGACTTGACTGGGCTGGTTGACTGCGTGTTTGTGCGTGAGTGTCCGTGCGTGCGTGCGCGCGTGAACGCGTGCGTGTGCGTGCGTGTGTCTGTGTGTAGCTTATATGTGTTTGTTTGTGTGTCAGTGTTTTGTTTGTGTGTATCCAACGATGCATTAGTAATTAAAAAACACTACAAGTCCACCAGCCCATACGACCACATTGGTCGTTTACCCTCTAGTACGACCCAAAGGAGCGTTTCCTAAATTAGCGCCCCTACCGGCGACAAGAGATATGCCATAGATACTTTTCGCCTCTGTGCATTGTGGGTTTTTATCTACTTGTTTACATCCTTTGTACAACGCCTTATAGCCAGGCCAATAAAGGTTAGTCGTCAGTAAATAGTGATAATAATAATAATAATAATAATAATAATAATAATAATAATAATAAATCAATCTTATGCAGCGCTTTTCTAACACTCAAAGTGGCTTTACAATAAACGGGGTGAAACAAGACGACGGGTAAACACAACACAGACATACAGGGGTGGATGTGAAGGGGGGGCAGACATACAGGGGTGGATGGGAAGGGGGGGCAGACATACAGGGGTGGACGGGAGGGGGGGCAGACATACAGGGGTGGATATGAAGGGGGGCAGACATACAGGGGTGGATATGAAGGGGGGCAGACATACAGGGGTGGATATGAAGGGGGGCAGACATACAGGGGTGGATATGAAGGGGGGCAGACATACAGGGGTGGATGGGAGGGGGGGCAGACATACAGGGGTGGATGGGAAGGGGGGGCAGACATACAGGGGTGGATGGGAAGGGGGGCAGACATACAGGGGTGGACGGGAGGGGAGGCAGACATACAGGGGTGGATGGGAAGGGGGGGCAGACATACAGGGGTGGATGGGAAGGGGGGCAGACATACAGGGGTGGATGGGAAGGGGGGCAGACATACAGGGGTGGATAGGAAGGGGGGGCAGACATATAGGGGTGGATAGGAAGGGGGCAGACATACAGGGGTGGACGGGAAGGGGGGCAGACATACAGGGGTGGACGGGAAGGGGGGGCAGACATACAGGGGTGGATATGAAGGGGGGGCAGACATACAGGGGTGGATGGGAAGGGGGCAGACATACAGGGGTGGACGGGAGGGGGGGCAGACATACAGGGGTGGATATGAAGGGGGGCAGACATACAGGGGTGGATGGGAAGGGGGGCAGACATACAGGGTGGATGGGAAGGGGGGCAGACATACAGGGGTGGACGGGAAGGGGGGGTAGACATACAGGGGTGGATATGAAGGGGGGCAGACATACAGGGGTGGATATGAAGGGGGGCAGACATACAGGGGGTGGATGGGAAGGGGGGGTAGACATACAGGGGTGGATAGGAAGGGGGGGCAGACATACAGGGGTGGATATGAAGGGGGGCAGACATACAGGGGTGGATATGAAGGGGGGGCAGACATACAGGGGTGGATATGAAGGGGGGGCAGACATACAGGGTGGACGGGAGGGGGGCAGACATACAGGGGTGGATATGAAGGGGGGCAGACATACAGGGGTGGACGGGAGGGGGGCAGACATACAGGGGTGGATAGGAAGGGGGGCAGACATACAGGGGTGGACGGGAGGGGGGCAGACATACAGGGGTGGACGGGAGGGGGGGCAGACATACAGGGGTGGATGGGAAGGGGGGGCAGACATATAGGGGTGGATAGGAAGGGGGGCAGACATATAGGGGTGGATAGGAAGGGGGGCAGACATATAGGGGTGGATAGGAAGGGGGGCAGACATACAGGGGTGGATAGGAAGGGGGGCAGACATACAGGGGTGGACGGGAGGGGGGCAGACATACAGGGGTGATGGGAAGGGGGGCAGACATACAGGGGTGGACGGGAGGGGGGCAGACATACAGGGGTGGACGGGAAGGGGGGCAGACATACAGGGGTGGACGGTAGGGGGGGCTACGAGAGGGAGAAGCGGCAGCCACACACCACGCCAGCAGTCCTCTCCCACTTGGACAGATACAAACAAACATCATACATCATCAAATAGTGATAAAAACAACGTGAGAACAATAGCATATGTAGTCAGCGCGTTTTTGTGTTGTTTCGCCTTCTCGTATAGCAACTAAGACTGCTATTGGCAGCACGACCGCTAGAGGTCGCTTCACTGTAAAACGTAACTATAGGTCGCGATAAGCTGCTTGTACAAACGATGAGAACGAAAGTGTTTCTGTTTGAAGAGAGCGACACAAACGAGTCATTGTTGTTCTTAAAGAGATACTTT
>JAJHIY020000633.1:0-7500 GCA_022114975.2 Lampris megalopsis
AGAAAAGTGAAGAATAACTTCATGTTTGACCTATTAAGGCAATGTAGGGCATCCGGGTGGTGTAGTGGTCTATTCCATTGCCTACTAACACAGGGATCACCAGTTCGAATCCCTGTGTTACGTACCTCCGGTTTGGTCAGGTGTTCCTACAGACACAACTGGCCGTGTCTGCGGGTGGGGAGCCGGATGTGGGTATGTGTCCTGGTCGCTGCACTAGCGCCTCCTCTGGTCGGTCAGGGCACCTGTTCGGGGTGGAGGGGGAACTGGGGGGAATAGTGTGACCCTCCCAAGCGCTACGTCCCCCTGGCGAAACTCCCCACTGTCAAGTGAGGAGAAGCGGCTGGTAACTCCACAAGTATGGGAGGAGGCATGTGGTAGTCTGCAGCCCTCCCCGGATCAGCAGAGCGGGTGGAGCAGCAACCGGGATGGCTCGGAAGAGTGGGGTGACTGGTCAGATACAATTGTGGAGAAAAGGGGGGGGGGGGAGAACCTATTAAGGCAATGTTAGCCTAGCCAGCTACATCACCACGTGTGGTGGTGGTGCTGTTGTTTCAGGGCGGTGCTGGGTTGTGCTGCAGCAGGCTGTTTCTCCAAACTAGAAGTCGACCTGAATACCAAGGTAGTGACAGGTAACACCACACTTATCTGTCAGTACAAGAGGCATCCTGAACGGTAGCCCCATCATCTTTAGCTCACACCGATGTTGGGGCTTCTCACCTTTTAGTAGTGACCCCACAGTGCAATGCGACAGGCACGGGCACAGGTCCATGAATACTGGGATGGCATCCAGCACTTTACCTGTGCCCCCGTCCACTGGGTTAGTGGTTGGGTCAGGAAGGGCATCCGACGTAAAATTTGGCCAAATCATTATGCGGACTGACAAGACAGTACCAGATCGGGCCCGGGTTCACAACGGCCGCCATCGGTACTGTGCCCTCACAGGGATACTGTACAGTCTGCTGCAGCAACCCCTGAGAAACAGGGAAGAAGAAGAAGAAGGAGTAGTTGTCCCACAGTGCAGGTCAGACTGCCGTAGCTGAAGGTGGGCGGGGTCTAGGACCGGTCAGGCGGCGTTCTGTTTGAGGGGTTCAGTGGTCAGAGCTAGATGAGATGCTGACGGAGAGGGCAAGGCGGGTGTGTTGTTAAAAACAAGTGGCTCAGCTGCGGATGTGCATCTTTTCTCTTGTGTTGTTTCTCCCTCCCAGGGACGTTTGTTATGACTGTGACCTCTGTGGACAAGGACGACCCCAAAACGGTTAACGGGATGCTGCGGTACAAGATCCTGTCTCAGAACCCCGAGAGTCCAACCTCCAACATGTTTACAATCAACAACAAGACCGGAGGCATCATAACGGTGGCGGCAGGCCTGGATCGAGAGGTTTGTCCACAGCTTCTTCCGTTCTTTGTGTCTGTTTTTATTTTTGTGCCTACCTGCCTGTCTGTCCTTCTGTCTCTCCCTTTTTGTTATTCTGAAGTGTACTCTCCCCCGTCCTGCCCTACACTAGTGGCAGTGTGTGCATAGCTTCTGATGCACTTCTGTGAATTTCTCTATCTCTATCTCTATCGCTCTCTCCCCATCTCTCTCTCTCGTTCTCTCTGTCGTTCTCCTTCACTTTCTCACTGTCTCTCATTCTCTCGCTCTCTCTCGCTCTCGCTGTCTCCCTCTTTCTCTCTCCTTCGCTTTCTCTCTCTCCGTCTCTCTCTCTCTCTCCTTCGCTTTCTCTCTCATTCTCTTTCTCTCTCTCCGTCGCTCTCTCTCTCTCCTTCGCTTTCTCTCTGTATCTCTCGCTCTCTCAATTCAATTCAGTGATGCTTTATTGGCATGACTGCATTAATTACAATGTTGCCAAAGCAAAACAGGTCAACAGAGAACTAAACCAAAAAAAAAGGGGGGAAAAGGAAAAGGAATACATAGATCTGGCAGAAACTCTCTCCTCTCTCTCTCTCTCTCTCATTCTCTTCCAATATTTGTGAACGTAGGCCCATAAAAATCAGTCTGCATCATTGTTTAATTTACACTCTCATTTACACAGCCATCCATAACACTCATCCGTTCCCTTCTTCTGCTGCCTGTTGCAGTAATATATATATATAGAGAGAGAGAGAGAGAGAGAGAGAGAGAGAGAGAGAGAGAGAGATGTATCGACATATCTCCCCCGTCTGCATAAATGAGCCATGGCGTTTATTTTATTTTATTTTAGTTATTAAGACAGAACAGAAGGTGTGTAGTGTCTCAGAAGTAATGAGTCTAAGTGTTGCTGATCAGTCACTCAAAGTGGGAAGTAAAAACAGACTCTGTCGCTTCGCAAGTGCGCAAGTGTGCACAGTCCAACTGCTAAACGTCTCTTTCAGCTCGTCCTCCATTTCTTTTTTGTTTTTTTGTTTTTTTTGCAGACGCTTTCTCTCTATAGCCCTTTTTTTTTCCTTTGCTCTTGGTCCCCCCCCCCTTCCTTTCCTGAGCTATAAATGGAAACACTGTTTCATTTAATTGGATGGCATGGTTGTCTGGGATTTTATATATATATATATGAAGCGAGCTAGGGCCAGTTGGAGCAATTCTGGTGAGGAAAATCAGGGTAGGTGGCTTTTCAATCACTTCTGCCCTGGGGCCGCTTTTTTTTTTTATGCCCGCCAGCCGCCACCGTGAAAGTAATTTGCTCGATTCTCATTACCTAGCAACTGGTCTGTCACCTGAGTGGCTTTTAATGTGAAGGGAGTCATTTGTTACTCCCCCAGATCCCCCATCATGCTCCATCATGGTGTGCATAGCAGAGGTGTGAGGTTCACACACACACATTCATAAGCTCACCCCCACCCCCCACCCCCCACCCCACAGGGGAATAAAGGGGAACACATTATTAAAAAAGCCAACATTTGTCATCGCAATTAGGAAGCTTGCCGGTGCTTATTTTAAAGCTCTTAGTTCACCACAATGGCCCCGTTATGTTTTTACTGCGAACACGGCTCTGTCTTTGTTATAAGGTCTGAGAAGTGTGTGTGTGTGTGTGTGTGTTTGTGTGTTTGTGATCAGTCACACTCTTTCTGTTCTTTCCCCACAGAAAGTGCCTCAGTATACGCTTATTATCCAGGCAACTGACATGGAGGGAAACCCGATGTACGGCCTCTCCAACACCGCCACCGCTGTCATCAGAGTCACGGACATAAACGACAATCCACCAGAGTTCACTGTCGAGACGGTAGGAGAACAACTCACACGCAGTCTGTGGCCACAACAACGCTACACGCCCTGCTTTGAAACCTAACAGATCCCGTCTCTAACCCAATGTGGCAATGTGCACTCAGCCCTTACTTGGACTCTCTGTTCTGCTTGTCCAGCGTTTCCAGAGCCGTACAGACATGGCGGTGGCCAGCCAAGCGTAAACTGTTATATCCCCTTCCAAATGTTGACACATGCAAGTACCGGGATGGCGGATCTATCAGAGTGAACCGGGCACCTAGTGTGTGTGCGAATCGCTGAAACGCCTGATGGTTGTGTTGTGTTATCAAGGCAGGGAGGAGAATGAAATTACCATGATGACTTGAAAAGTTGCCATACACGTCCGTTTACCTAGGAGAGGGTCCTGGAGGGGGGCCACAGCATCACTTGGTGTCTTTTTTCTGCTGCCGCAGCAGTATGGCTAACAGCCCCCTGCTTTGTGTGTTCATGCTTTATTCATAGTTCTTCGGCGAAGTGCCTGAGAATCGGGTCAATGTCATCGTGTCCAACCTGACAGTCACAGACAAGGACCAGCCCAACACGCCAGCCTGGAACGCTGTCTACAAAATCACCGGGGGCGACCCCTCCGGCAGGTTCTCTGTGCCCACTGATCCTACCAGTAATGAAGGCCTGGTGACTGTTGTCAAGGTATGGCCGACACACCACATCCCCCCTTCTCTTAAATACACCAGGTGCAGCCATGAAGCGCTCTACTTTGTAGCATGTCGAGTGCACTGTGCTGCATTTGGGTTAAACTGAGTTGTGCTGAGGGTCCATAGTTTTGTTTCTTCACTAAATTGGTTGTGTTGTCATGTATATAATTGACCGACATTTCACTCCTACCTAAAACGACCGTGGGCGGTCAAAATGACAGCTGGTTTTTAAACTCTATTCTGTCAAGATAAATACCCAACTGAGATATTAATGCATTACATATGTTAGTATGTCTGTATGAAACTAACTGACACCAAAACTAACATTTTAATAAGTTTAATACTATTTTTAAACAATTTAAAATGGCCGCTGTCCAACGCCTGTAAATACTGCAACGCCTCGGTGGTAGTCATGGTGCGTCTGTAATGGCGTCTGTAACCAGACATGTTGGAAATAATCAAAAATCAAGTTTAGACTATTTCTCTGCACTGGAGGACGCTAGTGTGTTTCTAGGACAGAGCAACGAACTTCACGAAGGAAATGACGCCACCAACACGCGTCATAAATAGTCACATGACGCACACGATGACGCGCAAATTACAAGCAGTCATTTTGACCGCTCATGGTCGTTTTATGTAGATCTTATCATAACTTATTTTGTGCAATTGATCTAAAACTCATTTTAATGCAAATATATGACATTTTATGAACCTTCAGGGAGCGGCAGGTCTGAACCTTTTTCTTGCCACAAAATTATTAAACTTTGAAAATCCAAAACGGTCAAAATGACCGGCTTGGTGGTTCTAGTGTTAAGACAGCTCTTGTTGCTTGACGGGGCACTAAATGGTCAGTCGCTACCAAGACAACTATGTGGAAACTACTGACCAGATTTTGAAGAGACTCTTGTAAAGTGTCTTGGCTTGCAGAATGGGCGTTTGAAAATTAATTGTTATTTCAGTCAAGCAGGTATCGTTTGTAGGATGACTTCCTTCAATTTCATCGTTTGTGTCATAACGTATATTGTCTGCTCTCTTACCCCAGCCTATTGACTACGAGCTCAGCAGTGCATACGTGCTGACGGTGGTAGCAGTGAATGAGGTCCCCCTGGCTCGAGGCATCCACTCCCCTCGCCAGTCCACTGCCACCGTCTCCGTCAGGGTGATCGATGTCAACGAGAGCCCGTACTTTGAGCCCAACCCCAAACTCATCAAGCTCGAGGAGGGACTGATGCCGGAGTCAACGCTGACCACCTTCACAGCGCAGGACCCTGACCGTTTCATGCAGCAGTCCATCAGGTACTCACATAAAAGGAATGTGGCGTTGCAGCTAGCTAGGTTGAAACGATGCATATCTCAAAAGAAACTATAACATGTGTTGCACGAATGAAACATCTCCAGGCTGGGCGGTTTCTTTCAAATAAAATTGCAGATAATCGGCTCTGTGCATAACTGTAGTCCACTGACGTCCGGTTTCTACTGCAGCGGTCATACCAGTTTCCTTTTGGTTGGCGTGTGCTATTGACAATGGCGTATTTTTCGTGATGCCTGCAAGATTTACCGTGGAGAAATGTCAGCAGGCATCGCGAAAAATACGCCATTGTCGATAGCACACACCAACAAACAGGAAACTGGTATGACTGCTGCAGTAGAAACCGGAAGTCAGTGGACTAGTTACGCACAGAGCCGATTCCTTACTTGGAGTTCAACATATATTTGAATAGGTCACTATGATCACGAACAACCAATTCAAACCAATCCTTTTTAATTTTATCTCTTAGATACTCGAAACTCTCAGATCCTGCCAACTGGTTAAGGATCAACCCCAGCACCGGTCGCATCACAACGATCGCTGTTCTGGACCGAGAGTCACCGTATGTGAAAAACAGTTTGTACAACGCAACCTTCTTGGCTTCGGATAACGGTACGTGACCAATAATGTGACAATGTAAGTTGCCAAAAATATATCTCCTTTGTGTTGAGGTGATGCAGCGGCTGCATGTTGTAGCTGGTTCTGGCCAAGTCTTTATACTGGCACCCCCCTGCAGGGGATAATTTTTTGAGCCATCTGGAACAGATGAAGCTACCTTTTGGAAAGGTAGTTTAAAAACTAGCCTCGATTCTAGAAGGCCAGCCTTGTACCAGTCGTTTAGCATGTCTGGCAGAGTGGCCGCCTGCAGTGGCGTTCCCAGAAGCAGCCAGTGTGCAGACATATTCACCTTTCTCCGTGCGCTGGCGTGATGTACCTTTGTTCAGGTTTACCCCGTGCTTCGGAGCACTGCTCAGGCCAACAGGCTTAAAAACTCTACCAATAAAGAGGTTTCTCGGCATTAATGGGTCAGGATTGGATGACTACCTCCTTTGAGCGTGCTCTGAATGGAAAAAAAGCCTCTTAGCCTGGTGACTACATAGAGGAGCCTGGTGAATACATAGAAGAGCCTGGTGAATACATAGAGGAGCCTGGTGAATACATAGAAGAGCCTGGTGACTACATAGAGGAGCCTGGTGAATACATAGACGAGCCTGGTGAATACATAGAGGAGCCTGGTGACTACATAGAAGAGCCTGGTGACTACATAGAGGAGCCTGGTGAATACATAGACGAGCCTGGTGAATACATAGAGGAGCCTGGTGAATACATAGAAGAGCCTGGTGACTACATAGAGGAGCCTGGTGACTACATAGAGGAGCCTGGTGAATACATAGAAGAGCCTGGTGAATACATAGAGGAGCCTGGTGAATACATAGAGGAGCCTGGTGAATACATGGAGGAGCCTGGTGACTACATAGAGGAGCCTGGTGAATACATGGAGGAGCCTGGTGAATACATAGAGGAGCCTGGTGAATACATAGCGGAGCCTGGTGAATACATAGAAGAGCCTGGTGAATACATAGAAGAGCCTGGTGAATACATAGCGGAGCCCACTTGAATACGAATACATAGAGGAACCCACTTGAATACATATAGGAACTGTGGTGACTACGTAGAGGAGCCTGGTGAATACATAGAGGAGCCTGAGAGCAGCGACAGTGGGCTCTGTCTGTCTACTTTAGTATTCCCATCCCGTGTCCTTCGTCAGGAAGACTATCTTCAGGCACACACACACACAGCTTATAGTCCCTCCCCCTCCCCCCACTCCCGAAATGTCCTAATATCTCTTTCTCTTTCTGTCTCTCCCTCCCTTTCTCGAGCTTAGCTTTTCAGATCAGTATGCAGTTTGGATGGGTCTTCTCCCGCTAAAGCGGATAGCTGCTCAGAATGACCTATTTTAGCGTGAGACCCAGAGAATAACTTTGTTTTGCTTTTCTGTGTCGATTGCATAATGGTGGTAGAATCAGAGAGGACACTCAAATAGTTCATGTCCCTCTCCAGAGGTGGAGCTTTAAAAATCACTGTCCTCATACATATGCATGTGCTGTGTGTGTGTGTGTGTGTGTGTGTGTGTGTGTGTGTGTGTGTGTCCTTTCATCTTTTATGCCATCCAGGTGTTCCCCCAGCAAGCGGCACCGGTACTCTCCAGATCTTCCTACTGGATATCAACGACAACGCTCCACGCATCTTCCCCCAGGAGACGGAGGTGTGTGAGAAGCCAGAACCCAATGCCATCAATATCACAGCGCTGGACGGAGACC
>JAJHIY020000633.1:12500-65000 GCA_022114975.2 Lampris megalopsis
CACGTGTTCATGTGTGTGTGTGTAGGTGCATGTGCAAGCGCGCAAAGACAGTTCTGAAGAGGGATATTAGAGATGGATGGATTACCGAAAATCTTCTAAAGAGGGACAATCCATCATGCACGCTGATTAGGCACACGCCATGACACCATGATTATTAGACATACACCACGACACCACGACTCTCACCATGACTCTCACCATGACTCTCAGATGGCGTTCTGTCATCAGCTCTGTCACCCTCATGCCATCCAGTCCATTCACACTAACTCAGCATCTCACTGCAGGAAGACTCTCTCCTGCTCCCTCTCTCTCTCGCTCCCTCCCTCTGCCTCTCCTTCTCTCTCGCTCCCTCCCTCTGCCTCTCCTTCTCTCTCGCTCCCTCCCTCTGCCTCTCCTTCTCTCTCGCTCCCTCCCTCTGCCTCTCCTTCTCTCTCGCTCGCTCCCTCTGCCTCTCCTTCTCCCTCTCTCCCCCTCCCTCTTGCTCTCTCCCTCCCTCTCTCCCCCTCCCTCTCTCTCTCCCTCTCGCTCCCTCCCTCTGCCTCTCCCTCTCCCTCGCTCTCTCCCTCTCTCTCCCGCTCCCTCTGCCTCTCCTTCTCTCTCTCTCGCTCCCTCTGCCTCTCCCCCTCCCTCTCTCTCTCCCTCTCGCTCCCTCCCTCTGCCTCTCCTTCTCTCTCGCTCGCTCCCTCCCTCTGCCTCTCCTTCTCTCTCGCTCGCTCCCTCCCTCTGCCTCTCCTTCTCTCTCGCTCGCTCCCTCCCTCTGCCTCTCCTTCTCCCTCTCGCTCCCTCCCTCTTGCTCTCTCCCGCTCCCTCCCTCTGCCTCTCCCTCCCTCTTGCTCTCTCTCTCTCTCTCTCTCTCTCTCTCTCTCTCCCTCCCTCCCTCTCTTGCTCTCTCTTCCTCCCCTCGGTTTCTGCCCATGACTTTGCACAAACTGCCAGCCATTCAGGTTGCCTTGGTAATGTTAATAGGATTAGCGGTGGCTTATGCATATCCACCATCCTGTGTCCGGGTACTGATTAGAGCCAAACCGTCGCTGTGCACCCTTCCTGCAGAAACACCTCACCAGTGCAAACACTGTACGACTTATGATTCAGTCCTCTGCTTGGACCCCCTCTACGTCGGCTGTTTAAAATGCGTCAAACCGTCCCCCGAGCTTGTGCTTCATAAACAAACAGCTTAAAGAGCTCCTCGTCCTCCACTACAAACTGTTCAAATTAAACTCTCCTCTCCGACTCGGGATCCTTGAGTCCACTTTTCGGTAAACTTTCCGGACTCGGTGTAGCGCGAGTTTGATATGACAGGTAGCCCCTCCTTATTAATATGTGTGCGCCGGCGTCTCTCAGGGGTTGTGTTCATGCCAAGCCGCTGTCATCGAGGAGGTTTTGTCCGGTCTCCCGTGTTCCCCTCTGTGCTGACTCCCATCTGTCCCCCCTGTCCTGCAGGATTATGACCTGAGCCAGCTCCAGCAGCCCGACACAATAGAGCCTGACACCATCAAGCCCGTAGGAATCCGCCGCATGGACGAGAGACCCCTCCACCCTGAGCCACAGTACCCCATGAGGTCAGCAGCACCCCACCCTGGAGACATCGGAGACTTCATTAATGAGGTAAACGCCGACACTGTAGACCAAGGGCAACTCAACCTTGTCTGCTCACATCGCCAGTTACATCATCCACCTGCTTAGCAACATACGCCCAAAATAATCACAAAACTTCCCTTTATTTACTTTACATTAAGAGCTACTCACATGGGGCGTCCGGGTGGCGTGGCGGTCTATTCCGTTGCCTACCAGCATGGGGATCGCCAGTTCGAATCCCCGTGTTACCTCCGCCTTGGTTGGGCGTCCTACAGACACAATTGGCCGTATCTGCGGGTGGAAACCCAGATGTGGGTATGTGTCGTAGTCGCTGCACCAGCGCCTCCTCTGTCAGTCGGGGGGGGTGGCGTGATCCTCCCACGTGCTACGGTCCGCCTGGTGAAACTCCTCACTGTCAGGTGAAAAGAAGCGGCTGGTGACTCCACATGTATGGGAGGAGGCATGTGGTAGTCTGCAGCCCCCCCCCCCCTTGGGTTGGCAGAGGGGGTGGAGCCGCAACAGTTGGGGGGGGGAGAAGAAAATTATTTAAAACAGATGTTTTAAAAGTGATTAAACACACCTGATTCTACTAATTGCCCTCTTACCACGACCTTGAGTAGCCGGATGGAGTGTGTTCAGTCAGGGTTGGCGTGAACACCAGCAGGGCGGCGGTCTCCAGGAGCAGGTTGGCGACCTCTGGTCCGGACTCCTGTGAAGCGAGAAAAACACATGGCTCAAACTCACCTCCCCTTCCCCCCCCCCTCCCCCACACTCCAGTGGAAGGGCGGGAGTTGTAGCTGCCGGGGTAGAGCTGGTGGTGGGGTGAAGCGATGCGTTGGCTTTCCGGCGGTCGATGGGCGCTCGTTCGCCCGAGGCCGCCCATTGACGCCGGCGTGAGGGGAGGGCGCCATAGCTTCAGCGGCCCAGAGTATTGCAAATGGACTTCTGCGCTTTTCTGGATCACTCCCGTGTTTTGAGAGGAGATCACGGGCTCTCACTTCTGCACCTCCCTCGCCGCTTCTCGCAGCCTCCTCCGCTCATTCGCTCCCTCTCAGGGGCGTAAACACATGTCAGACTCTCGCCAGGCGACGCTGAAGGAGGTTGAGTGCTTTGCACCGTTCTAGTGCGAAGATGTGCAGCATTCCCCAGCAGACTTCCTGATGTGTGTGTGGGTGTGTGTGTGTGTTCCTGACCGAGATATTCTCATTACCCTCCACCCGTTTAAATTCTTCTAGGCTCAGGGCGCCCGGGTGGCGTGGCGGTCTATTCCGTTGCCTACCAACACAGGGATCGGCAGTTCGAACCCCCGTGTTACCTCCGGCTTGGTCGGGCATCCCTACAGACACATTTGGTCGTGTCTGCGGGCGGGAAGCCGGATGTGGGTATGTGTCCTGGTCGCTGCACTAGCGCCTCCTCTGGTCGGTCGGGGCACCTGTTAGGGGGAGAGGGGGAACTGGGGGGCATAGCGTGATCCTCCCACGTGCTACGTCCCCCCGGTGAAACTCCTCACTGTCAGGTGAAAAGAAGCGGCTGGTGACTCCACATGTATGGGAGGAGGCCTGTGGTAGTCTGCAGCCCTCCCCGGCTCAGCAGAGGGGGTGGAGCAGCGACCGGGACGGCTCGGGAGAGTGGGGTAATTGGGCGGATACAACTGGAGAGAAAAAGGGGGGGGGGGTAAATAAATAAATAAATGAATAAATTCCTCTAAGCTCAGGTAAAGCAGAGGCAGCGTGAGCATGGGGAGCTGGCAGCCAGAGGAGCGGGGTCGATGGGGGCAGTTTTGATCTACAGCATCAGAATTAGACCGGGCACACCGCCCCCGGGCTCGCGGACCCTTAAGCCCCTAATTAAATAAGCAGGAGGAAAAATGAGGCAGAGGTTTTAAGTCTGCCAAGGAATTTAACCTCTCCGTGGAGCCAACAAAGGTCTTGTACAGCTTGTAGTCCCCCCCCCACCCGCCCCCCTTGGGGGGGGGGGCAACGGTTGGAGAATTTCCCCACCCTGGTATGACCTCCTTTGGTCACAGGTGCAAGACAGAGAGGTAATGCACTGCTGGAAAGGGAGTCAAAGATGAAGTGACGGCATTGTCTTAGGCCTCATTTCAAATGAACTTGGATGCCCAGCGTGTCCCCGGGCCCCAGTGTGTCCCCGGGCCCCAGCATGTCCCCGGGCCCCAGTGTGTCCCCGGGCCCCAGCCTTTCCCGGCCCCAGCGTGTCCCAGGCCCAGCGTGTCCCGGGCCCAGCGTGTCCCAGGCCCAGCATGTCCCAGGCCCTGTGTGTCCCCAGGCCAAGCGTGTCCCCGGGCCCCAGCTTATCCCCAGGCCCAGTGTGTCCCCAGGCCCCAGCATGTCCCAGGCCCAGTGTGTCCCCAGGCCCAGCATGTCCCCGGGCCCCAGCATGTCCCAGGCCCAGTGTGTCCCCAGGCCCAGCGTGTCCCCGGGCCCCAGCGTGTCCCCAGGCCCAGCGTGTCCCAGGCCCAGCGTGTCCCGGGCCCCAGCATGTCCCGGCCCCAGCGTGTCCCGGGCCCAGCATGTCCCGGCCCCAGCCTTTCCCGGCCCCAGCATGTCCCGGGCCCCAGCATGTCCCGGCCCCAGCGTGTCCCGGGCCCAGCATGTCCCGGCCCCAGCCTTTCCCGGCCCCAGCGTGTCCCGGGCCCCAGCATGTCCCGGCCCCAGCGTGTCCCGGGCCCAGCATGTCCCGGCCCCAGCGTGTCCCGGGCCCAGCATGTCCCGGGCCCAGCCTTTCCCGGCCCCAGCTTGTCCCCGGGCCCAGCATGTCCCGGCCCCAGCGTGTCCCGGCCCCAGCGTGTCCCCAGGCCAAGCGTGTCCCGGCCCCAGCGTGTCCCGGGCCCAGCGTGTCCCGGGCCCAGCGTGTCCCCAGGCCCAGCGTGTCCCGGGCCCCAAGCGTGTCCCGGGCCCAGCGTGTCCGGGCCCCAGCGTGTCCCGGGCCCCAAGCGTGTCCCGGGCCCCAGCGTGTCCGGGCCCCAGCGTGTCCCCGGGCCCAGCGTGTCCCCGGGCCCAGCGTGTCCCGGGCCCCAGCGTGTCTGTGCAGAAATGTGGGTGGTTTTCGCGACAGATCACCGCTGTGTCCCGCGGTTCGGGTAGTGTCGCCAGCTACGCGACGCGAGGACAGCTCGGCGTTTGCCCACGAGGGGCGACTGTGCTCAGCACAGCGGCGGAGTTAGCGGTAATGGAATTAGGGGGGCGAGTGCTGTGACTGACTAACCTGGTGAGACTGCCAGCGGGGCGTCGGCAGACAGAGGGGGCTATAACCAGCAGAGCGATGACGGCTGTAATTGCAGTGAACGATCCATCTGTCATATTTTGCATGAACTCATCGGCACCGCGGCCCCGAGCAAACATTTAACACGAGCCAACAAGTGGAAAATAATCGCTAAGTGTCCGGGCACTTCATTTCCCTCCGTCTTTTCATTTGAGGGCGGTGCGGCGCGGCAATGGCAGCGCAGACGAGCCTGTAAATAAATCTCTGCCACGTTCAGAATGAGACGGGGGGGTCTCATCTCCCCGGGTTTTCTCACGCGCTTTTGCTTTAATTCAGATGTTATTTGTCAGGCGTCCTCAGCTGCGGCGATAAGAGCGGGGTTCTAGGCCGAGATCCAGAGCGGTTCACGGCCAGAGCGCCTCTCCACGGCTAGATTAGCCATCCATCAAGTCCCCGGAGTCCCGTGAGAGGATGGGCTCGGAAATCAATAGCGGTCCACGAGGAGCTCCGGTGATGCTCCGAGGGCCGCAGGGAATGTTAAGCATAATCTTCAAATGGGAACGCTCCCCCCCCCACCTCACCTCTTTGACCACATGGTAACACACACACAGAACCACCCCCCACCCCCCTCATGCCCTTCTCATCGCATTATCAGTTGCGGTTTTAAAGCGGCGGTGTAGAGATGTGAAGTAGAATAGCCATGACGGCCGTCCAGACTCGCCATCACAAACCGGGTGGCGCAGGGGACCGGCGGGCAGAGAGGATGAGGAGAAGAGAAGAGCCATCTGCGGGGGGGGGGGGGGGGTTGTGTCATCAGCGAAGAGGATTGCCGTGATCTGAGGGCTGTTGGTCCTGCTCAGTCTTGGATAATCCTCCTTCCCAGAGACGTCAGGAGGATCGCCACCGAAACCCTGCGCGGAAGACTCCCGGGAACACCAGAGGCTGGTTTTAATCCGGACAAGGACCTGATTTCCTGAACATGCTACAGAGGCAGTGCCCCAGATGGAGCTCACAGTGGATGCTCCCAGCTTTTGGGCTGGTGGGGGGGGGGGGTGTATTGATGTATTGATGTGAATCGCTTCCTGTAAGCGGGCGGTGTTGCCGTACAGCCTTAATCGCCTCCTCATCTAAGTGTGTTGTTGTTTTTACTTTTTCTTCCACAACAGGGACTGAAGGCAGCGGACAACGACCCCACCGCCCCCCCCTACGACTCCCTGCTGGTGTTCGACTACGAGGGCAGCGGCTCCACGGCCGGCTCCCTCAGCTCGCTCAACTCCTCCAGCAGCGGCGGGGACCAGGACTACGACTACCTGAACGACTGGGGCCCCCGCTTCCGGAAACTGGCGGACATGTACGGCGGGAACGACGACTAGGAAGTCCCCCACCTCACACACACACACACACACACACACTGACACACACACAAAACACACACACACACACACAAACCCTAAACCCCTGGAGAATGAGGCAAAAGAAAATGTAAAAAAACAACAAAAAAAAAATGATGAAGAAGAAGGAAAAAGTTCTTTATTTCCTGTCGATGGACGTGGACAGCTTCTGATAGTACCGATACTCCCCGGCCGAGCGGTGGAACATCGACCCAGAACCGGTAAAAAAAAAAAAAAACATGATTCCGAAATTTTTCAACCAACCTAGGCTTATTGTTGTAGTCCACGCACACATATGCTTGTCGAAGGCTTAGGCGGGAGGCCGCGGCACCGGCCGCGGAGGCGAGACGGGAGGCGAGACGGGAGGGGGACACTTGGTGGACTGTCACCGTTTTCGGGATTGTTGATATTGAACGCGCTCAGTTACACTTGAATTTCACAGTACAGAAGCACTGGGATATAATGTGCCTTTTTGTACATTTTTTTGGATCTGAATGATTAGTTTTATGTTCAAGGCTTTAATGGTACTGACTTTTGGAGTGATTTCAAACATAAAGTATGTTACACTATGGTATGCTTCTACATGCTTTTTTCTCTTTGGTTACACGAATACTGCTGTTTGTTGGGAATTATTTAAATACAGGGATGATGAAGGATCCTTTGTTAGCCTGGATGGGAGGAAGGATGAAGAGCAGCACTGTACAGTATGCTAGACTTCTAGACTTTTTTCACTAAAAAAAATTAAAACTTATGCAGCTGGTTGCAAATAAAGGGAGTCATGAATCATACTTTTGTAGCAGATTTTCTTTTCTTCTTTCTTTCTGAAGTGGTTGTAGTGTTTTTCAAAAACGAGAACTGTTTCGGTCTAATCATGTACACTTCATTTGCCTTAGTCATCATCTGATATTTTCAACTTTTACTCCACTGTAAAAAGATGTGTGTACATAATGTTTTTTTTTTCTCTCTTTCTTTTTTTTTTTTTTTTTTTGATGTAGTATATGAAGAAGTGCAAAAGGTTCCAAACTTGTAAATGTATAATTTGGACTACAAAAATTCAAGTTTTTTGCATGTTTTTATCTTTTCACGACACAAATGGAAGAAAAAAAAAAATGTTGTTTCCAAAATTTATTTACAAAGTGAAAACAATAAAAAATCCGGGTGACATTAAATGTGTAGAAGTTAACGAGTTTTTTTGTATAAAACGAGGAAAAAAAAAAAAGAAATAAAAAACGTCTTTAAAGAAATAGTGATCTTGTCAGCACAACTGGTTGAATTTGTACCAAAAAGGGTGGGTGGGCCGGTAGGACACGGTGGGCACTGAACCCGACCAGCTTTAAGACGGAGAACAGGTTTTGGACTTGAGCCTTGTTGGATAATCGCACTGGAATACAAATTATACATCTCTGACCCCTACCATCCAAATAAAATGCTAATTTTGGAGCTAATAACTGCCTCTTTATTTGCTTGTGTTTTCTTCAGGCGCCGCCTTGTTGCACAGCAGAGCGTCGGACGGTGGCGCGTATGAAACATCTCACAGGGAGGCAGCTTTAGGAGAAGACTAGCTAATTACACCACTTCTACTGGAAGTGGGATGAATAATCGGCAGATAAGTTATTATGAGGCTTGTTTGTGGACAGAATAAGGCGCACCACGCCGAGCGAGGCCCCCGGTGTTTGTGTGAGTGTGCTGAGCTGTGTGGGGTGAAGGAACGTTCAGCTTACTCCTGCAGATCAATCCAGCGTCCTTACACTGACCCAAGGTCAGCACACCACACAACATCACACCGTCCCGGACCATCACTTCCTGTCTGATAACAGCAATGTACACAGTGCAGCCGCCAGATTCCACCTCACGATGGAGGAGCTCACCAAGAACTTCTTACTGAGAAGACACACACACACACACACACACACACACACACACACACACACACACACACATACATACATACATACATACATATATATATATATGTGTGTATTCCGCTCCTCATTAGTTGAGCACTCACAACACCATTGAGTTTCGGAAAAAAAACGCTATATATATATATATATATATATATATATTCACACACACACACACACACATATATATATATATATATATATATATATATGTATGTATGTATGTATGTATATACACATATATATATACACATATACATATATATATATATATATATATATATATATATATATGTATGAGTGAGAGAGAGCATGAGAGACAGGAGAGAGAGAGAGAGAGAGAGAGACCTTTTACCTTTAACCAAGTCCTTAATGGTCCAGTGGTGCAGTCACATTAACATAACAGTGTCAACACTGACACTCATACGCACAGTGAAACACAACAGTCCCCATACACAGTAAAACCAATAGATACACACCGTCCCTTTTACACAAATTAAGAAGTAATTTCAGAAATGAAGAATTAAGAAGTAGCAGGTAATTTTCTACACTGCACCGAACATCTCCATGTCCCCAAATGGAAACAAAGTCTTCCAAGTTGGAAATGATTTTGAAAAACCTGAACTCCGTTTTCATCATAGAATTTTCTGAAAGAGAGGGAGAGAGTGAGGGCGAGAGAGCGGGTGTGAGAGAGAGAGCGAGGGAGAGAGTGTGTGAGGGCGAGAGGAGGAGAGAGAGAAAGAGGGAGAGGGAGAGGAGGAGAGTGAGGGCAAGAGAGAAAGAGGGAGAGGGAGGGAGCGAGTGAGGGCGAGAGATGGAGAGAGAGAGCATGAGGGAGCGAGTGAGGGCAAGAGAGAGAGCGAGGGAGAGAGGAGGAGAGAGAGAGGGAGAGAGAGAGAGAGAGCAAGGGAGAGAGTGTGTGAGGGCGAGAGGAGGAGAGAGAGGAGGAGAGAGTGAGGGCAAGAGAGAGAGAGAGCGAGGGAGAGAGTGTGTGAGGGCGAGAGGAGGAGAGAGAGAGGAGGAGAGAGTGAGGGCAAGAGAGAGAGAGAGAGCGAGGGAGAGGGAGATGTGTGGTCAGGTGAGGCAACGATCTGCTCCATCCAGGAAATGTTTAGTGGCTTTGGGTGCTGAAAGTCACAAAGCATCATCCAATTAGCCTCCCCCTGCCCTTCCTCTCCTCCCTCCCTCCTCTTCCTCCGCGGGACTCGCCGTAGCCCAGGTGGATACATGTGGAAACGATGTATTAAGTCTACTAAATCAGACAGGAGGAAGTTCACGCGCGGAATTCTGAGCGCGGACCCACCACCGCACATTCCGAGCGGCCGGGTTGTTTCCCAGGCGGGGCGATTAGCGGGCCTGTGTTTATCCGGCCCACATGTTCCCCGGTATGTTCTGTCTATTCTCACTCTCCCGGCCCGACCCGTCCAGTTGTTTCGACTGGGCTGCTTTCAAGCGGCCCCGTCTGGCACGTCTCCCTCCCCAGAATGTGCCTGGCTGTGCTCTCCTCGTCCCAAAGGAAACAGCGCTCCAAATGCTGCCCGGCGGGGAGCACTGCTGGGAAGCAACATTAACAAACTGCCTCAATTGACTTGTTTTCTTCGTCTCCCATTTTTTCCCCCACAGCCGCTGAGTCAGATTTGATTCACCAAAGGTCACTTCCTGTAACGCTGAGGTTTCAGTCTAGATGGCTTGTTTTAATGTGGCTCCTCGCTGTTGGTATGTCTTTCCCTTTCTAATCTCCCTCGGACTGCTTTTCTTTTCTTTGCTCGGGGCCCAGCAGGCACGGATGTGGTTAGTGACTCCACCGGCCCTCTGGAAGGAGTCTCATCAAGTCCACAGCGAGGTCCACCAGACCAGACCAGACAGTCCTTTTCCTGTTGTTTATGATGGGAACCGCTCGTACAGATCAGCCGAGTATCTTCTACTACGGCCACTACTACTACTACTACTACTACTACTACTACTACTACGACGACCACTACTACTACTACTACTACGACCACTACTACTACTACTACTACTACTACTGTGACCACTACCACTACTACCACTACTACTACTACTACTACTACTACGACCACTACTACTACTACTACTACTACTACTACTACTACTACTACTACGACCACTACTACTACTACTACTACTACTACTACTACTACTATGACCACTACTACTACTACTACTACTACTACTACGACCACTACTACTACTACTACTACTATGACCACTACTACTAGTAGTACTACTACTACCAGTACTACTACTACTACTACTACTACTACTACGACCACTACTACTACTACTACTACTACTACTACGACCACTACTACTACTACTACTACTACTACTATTACTACTACTACTACCACTACTACTACGACCACTACTACTACTACTACTACTATGACCACTACTACTACTACTACTACTACGACCACTACTACTACTACTACTACTACCACTACTACTACTACCACTACTACTACTACTATGACCACTACTACTACTACTACTACACTACTACGACCACTACTACTAGTAGTAGTACTACTACCACTACTACTACTACTACTACTACTACTACTACCACTACTACTACTACTACTATGACCACTACTACTACTACTATGACCACTACTACTACTACTACTACTACTACTATGACCACTACTACTACTACTACTACTATGACCACTACTACTACTACTACTATGACCACTACTACTATGACCACTACTACTACTACTACTACTATGACCACTACTACTACTACTACTACTATGACCACTACTACTACTACCACTACTACTACGACCACTACTGCTAGTAGTACTACTACTACCACTACTACTACTACTACTACTATGACCACTACTACTAGTAGTACTACTACGACCACTACTAGTACTACTACTACTACTACTATGACCACTACTACTACTACTACTACTACTACTACCACTACTACTACTACTATGACCACTACTACTAGTAGTAGTACTACTACCACTACTACTACTACTACTACTACTACTACTAGTTTCAGCTGCTGCCATTAGGGGTCACCACAGCGGATCATCCACTTCCATCTCTTCCTGTCCTCTGCATCTTCCTCTGTCACATGAACCTCCTCTTTGGCCTTCCTCTTCTCCTCTTCCCTGGCAGCTCCATATTCAGCATCCTTCTCCCAATATACCCAGCATCTCTCCTCCACACATGTCCAAACGACCTCAATCTTGTCCCTCTTGCTTTGTCTCCAAACCGTCCAACCTGAGCTGTCCCTCTAATATACTCATTCCTAATCCTGTCCTTCTTCATCACTCCCAATGAAAATCATAGCATCTTCAACTCTGCCACCTCCAGCTCCACCTCCTGTCTTGTCATCAGTGCCACTGTCTCCAAACCATACAACATAGCTGGTCTCACAACCATCTTGTAAACCTTCCCTTTAACTCTTGCTGGTACCCTTCTGTCACAAATCACTCCTGACACTCTTCTCCACCCACTCCACCCTGCCTGCACTCTCTTCTTCACCTCTCTCCTGCACTCCCCGTTACTTTGGACAGTTGACCCCAAGTATTTAAACTCAAACACCTTCTTTACCTCTACTCCTTGCATCCTCACCATTCCACTGTCCTCCCTCTAATTCATGCATAGGTATTCTGTCTTGCTCCTACTGACTTTCATTCCTCTTCTCTCCAGTGCATACCTCCACCTCTCCAGGCTCTCCTCAACCAGCACCCTACTCTTGCTACAGATCACAATGTCATCCACAAACATTATCGTCCACGGAGACTCCTGCCCGATCTTGTCCGTCAACCTGTCCATCACCTGTGCAAACAAGAGAGGGCTCAGAGCCGATCCTTGATGTAATCCCACCGCCACCTTGAACCGATCTGTCATTCCGACCGCACACCTCACCACTGTCACACCTCCCTCATACGTATCCTGCACCACTCCTACATACTTCTCTGCAACTCCTGATTCCTCATACAATACCACCTCTCCTCTCTCAGCACCCTGTCGTATGCTTTCTCTAAATCCACAAAGACACAATGTAAGTCCTCCTGGCCTTCTCTGTACTTCTCCATCAACATTCCCAAAGCAAACAAAACAAACAGACGATGGTGATTTACTCCATGTACACAGACTACATCATACTCTGATAGTACCGTCCAAGAGTAATGCATCACATGACATCACATACCTGGGAAGGAGAACGCCAAGACTACATGACAGAGAGAGAGAGAAGGAGAGAGAGAAGGAGAGAGAGGTAGAGGGAGAGAGGGAGAGAGAGAGAGAGAGAGAGAGAGTGGGGGTATTAGCAGCGTTACAGCTGTAGAGGTTTGTGGAGACCGCGTGGTCCTCGCATGATGCTTGCTGGCACATGGAGTCACTGCTGGACAGGCTCTCTGAACAGGAAGAGCCTTTCCTCTGCGAGTATAAGTTACACACTTCAGGTTTTAATAGACAAGGTGGACCATGGGTACATTTTGGGTTATTCGGGACCACCCCCCACCCCCGCTCCGAAAATCGGCCTCCAAAGTCCTCCTGGGCCCACCGGACGCAGCAGACCAAGCTCTTCTAGCTGATCCAGTACCAGCTCTCCTAGCTGATCCAGTACCAGCTCTCCTAGCTGATCCAGCACCAGCTCTCCCAGCTGATCCAGCGCCAGCTCTCCCAGCTGATCCAGCGCCAGCTCTCCCAGCTGATCTAGCGCCAGCTCTCCCTGCCAGACACTCCCAACACACTTCCCCACACTCCACACGACGACACCAAAAACACCACAGTCAAATGCCAGGTGAGGCCGCCGCCAGGCCGCCCTCGGTGTTTACTGTCCAGTAAAAGAGAGGCGCAGTCTTTTTCATTACATGATATTTATCTGGTGTAGTGTGTACACATGACACATATATGGAAGCCCTGCAAGACCAGCAAAAATTCAGTTTTGCATGGCGTGACTGGGGTGTTTGCTCACTAAGCGGTTTCCACTGTAAGTAGAAAACCAAAAGGTTGAAGAAGCTGAACCAGGCGGCTTTCCATCATGTGTTTTTAACGTCATAAAACCCATGTTGAAAACACAAAATCGTGTCATCGTTCTAGCACGGCGCCGTATTAGCGTAAAGGCTTCTGTCTGGTTTTTCACCGCTGCTTTAAGGCACGGGAACGCTCGCCTCACCGTGCCGAACCGCCCTCCTGATGCACAGACTGCCCCAACAGGTTCTCACACACCAGAGCGCCGCAGTCCTCCTTCATTTCATAACCTGCAGCCGGGGCAGAACAATTATATTCCAGCGCTGCACTCCAATTTCAAGTGGTGGATTATCCCCAGAGGAGCGCCAGCAGTCTGGGAAGGGCCAAGAGCATAAAGGCAGTGGCAAGATGGCGTCTTCACTTCCAACACCCAACATGTAGGTGATAACAGTTATAGACACAGTACAGGGTTCGACTACCGAGCAGGCCTTGGGAAGGGACATCTGAGCAGGCCTTGTGAAGGGACAACATCTGAGCAGGCCTTGTGAAGGGACATCTGAGCAGGCCTTGTGAAGGGACGACATCTGAGCAGGCCTTGTGAGGGGACGACATCTGAGCAGGCCTTGTGAAGGGACGACATCTGAGCAGGCCTTGGGAAGGGACGACATCTAAGCAGGCCTTGTGAAGGGACGACATCTGAGCAGGCCTTGTGAAGGGACATCTGAGCAGACCTTGTGAAGGGACGACATCTGAGCAGGCCTTGTGAAGGGACGACATCTGAGCAGGCCTTGTGAGGGGACATCTGAGCAGGCCTTGTGAAGGGACATCTGAGCAGGCCTTGTGAAGGGACGACATCTGAGCAGGCCTTGTGAAGGGACGACATCTGAGCAGGCCTTGTGAGGGGACATCTGAGCAGACCTTGTGAAGGGACGACATCTGAGCAGGCCTTGTGAAGGGACGACATCTGAGCAGGCCTTGGGAAGGGGACATCTGAGCAGGCCTTGGGAAGGGGCAACATCTGAGCAGGCCTTGTGAAGGGACAACATCTGAGCAGGCCTTGTGAAGGGACATCTGAGCAGGCCTTGGGAAGGGGCAACATCTGAGCAGGCCTTGGGAAGGGGCAACATCTGAGCAGGCCTTGGGAAGGGGCAACATCTGAGCAGGCCTTGTGAAGGGTCCTCTGAGACCCTTCCCTGAAAACCACAGATATTGTCCCTTCACAAGGGACAATATCTGTGGTTTTCAGTCGAGGACAGATTAACTGCAGTGTCTTCCAAAAGACTGTTGAAACTGCCGTACGTTTGGGTCACTGTAACCCGTGACATGAGGTGAGCAGACGGTAACCGGACATGTTCCGGGCTGAGTGATGGAACATCATCATCTATCTGCCCTGCAGTTCAGGAAGGATGAGCATTTGTTAAACTGATAAATTACTCAAAACTGCAGCTCATTAGGACACTTCAGCCAGTTCAGGCTGACGATGGATAAAAATAGCAAGACAGTAGAATTTACATATGCAGAGAATTCCACCCATCCATTATCCGAACCGCTTGTCCTGCTCTCAGGGTCGCCGGGATGCTGGAGCCTATCCCAGCAGTCACTGGGCGGCAGGTGGGGAGTCACCCTGGACAGGCCGCCGGGCCATCACAGGGCCCCCCCCACACACACACACACACACTTAGGGACAATTTAGTACGGCCTATTCACTTGACCTACATGTCACCTGACCTACATGTCTTTGGACTGTGGGAGGAAACCGGAGCACCCGGAGCAAACCCACGCAGACACGGGGAGAACATGCAAACTCCACACAGAGGACGACCTGGGACGACCCCTCCAAGGCTGGGCTACCCCGGGGCTCGAACCTCGGACCTTCTTGCTGTGAGGCGACCGCGCTAACCGCTGTGCCGCCCCTCTGATATAATTTTACTTACTTATTACTGATGTGGGGAACCATTCTACAAATATTTGGGTTTATATGGACATGTAAGCGGTATAAAGCATGTCAAATAAGAATGACAACCCCCACACACACCCTGGCAAACAAAACCTGTAAGTTATGTTTAACTGTCCTTTTTGGGGGTTTGTAATATAAACTTTGTTGTCCATCCCTAAATTAAACCTTTCTCTCGTGTGGATTTTACAGTCCTTTTTTTTTCCTCTTTACAATGGACGCAGTACCATATTAAGTGGCTGTTTGAATTTATTTTATTTTGTTATGGCAAGACATTAACCTAGAGTCATATCACACAAGTACACCATTATATCACACATCACAGAAATACTAAAGTATACTGCACATCTGACCCTCAGGGAGGGAAGCGGGTGGGGGTGGCGGGGTAAGGAGAAATAAGATTTACGACTCCATATATGATATTTTCAGCAGCAACCCCTCCACTGTCCCACCTTTACTAGGGAGCCGGCTCAGCTCCGGCGTCTGGACGGCAGTTCACAGCCGCGGTCACGGAGCCGCCCGGCCGCAGCGCGAGGACCATCAGAACCGGCTGCATGCAGACCAGCGCAGGATGCAAAGCGTCCGCTAAGTTATGCTGCCGCTGACCTTTTGGCGGGCTTTGAGAAGATGGATGCTACCCGGCCTATCGATGTACAACCCTGGCTCGCAGCGGCGTGTCACACCCACACAGCCCCTCGTTCAGCTCGCTCAATAAGTCAGCGGTCCGGATGATGAAACGCAAACACGGACGGCAGACGCGCCGCGGATGCCGGCCTCGGTGAGCTGTTGTGCATCGTTTCGTATCGTTTAGTTTTGTTTTGTTTTTCTTCTTTGTAAACTCGATGTCTTGCTACCCGGAGCTCTTTCCCCAGAGAAGAGCTTATGAATGTAGCCTACAAAAAGACCCACTGGCCAGTCGCCAGCGGGGTCAGCCCCCTTTAGTCGAGCGGCTAGCGTTGTGGTGCAGTACACCCGGATCGAATCCCCCAGCAGGCGGAATTATGCTCAGTTGCATGAACATCAGGGACCATCAGGGGAACAACTTCTGCGGTTATGTCCCAACTTTCTCATCCCATCTGAGGAATTACTGGGCACTTTGGTGGTGAAACGCCGGAAGAGCGGGAAACGAGCCGGCGCGCTCACGTGCGGATGACGCACTCCGTTGCCGCGAATATTTCTCTCTGACGTGCGATCGCTGTACAACAAACCTGACGAACTCCATCTACTGGTGTGGAAGGGCGGAGACTTTTCTTCATCCCGCACTTTGTTCTTCACAGAAACGTGACTGTGTGGATCAATATCAGACTCTGCACTGCCGCTGGCAGGTCTCCAGCTGTTCAGAGCGGATCGCCATGCATCCAGCCACTGTTTTTATATTAACAGTGGCTGGTTTAGTGATTCTGCAGTGCTGTTCTCCTGCTCTGCGACTGTAAACCCTAACCCCCGGAGTTGCTTCATTCATTCTGGCCGGTGTTTATGTTCCACGTGCAGGAGGCACAGCACATGTTTGCAGACCAAATACTGTGTGTGAAGCAGTCAAACCCTAACTCTTTCATTATTGCCCTCGACGACTTAAAAAAAAGGGAATCTTGGCCATGAAATACCTAAATATGGTAAGCTTATTAAATGTTGGACCACGGAGAACACTTTAGATCACTGTTACACTAAAATCAACAGTGCCTATTACGTGGTCCCCCGTGCTGCACTGGGATACTCTACTGTAACAAGACATTAATGTACAAAGGCCGAGAATCTGGAACTGAATGACTACTACAACAGCAGACCCCAGGAGAGGGGCTATATGAAGCATACATGGAACCTGTGGACCAGTAGGAGACCTGCTTCCACACTGACTCAAAAGCATGTGGTGGCTCAATAATCAAACATCAATTGAAAGAAGCTACTGTCACAGCTTGAGAAGGAGAGGCTCAAACAGGATGACTATATGATTCAGCACCCTGAATGGCCACCCAGTAGGCAGGAGATACATGAGGACAGACTCCAACCAGCTGAAACGATCATACCTGGCATGACAGCTGAAACTACTGAGGTTCAAATGAGAATCATGGCCAGACTAACAACAATCAACCTCAGGCTCGGCTTCCACGACTCAGTGACAAAGTACCATCACAAAGCCTGCTTGTGGAACACAGCCTTATGCAATATCTCGAATGCCACCATAACAGAGACCAACGAGATTGTATATGCCACTGCAACCATAATCCTGGAGATGCTTGGGTACAGGATTAAGAACACAGGTAACACACAGTACCCTCCATGGAAGACAGGGCTGGAAGCCAAGATCAAAGCAGCACAGAGAGATGTTAGCCAGTAAACAGAGATACAGAAAGGTGCGACGAAAGACAGGCCCTGGTTGAAGAAATACAGCAAGATGTCCAAAAATGAGGCCCTGGAAACTGCCAAACATAGGCTCACAGCTCTGGCCACCAGGCTTAAGAGATACACCAGAGAAGCAGAAGCCAAAAGAATAAATGGACTGTTCATCAAAGAACCATCCAAAGTGTACTCCCAGCTGCAGCATAACAAGGGGACAACGTCAGACCCACCCAGAGCAGACACCAAGTGATACTGGAAGAACATATGAGAAAAGGAGCCATCACACACCACTAATGCCCAATGGCTGGTAAACCTAAGAGCAGACCACAGCAATATCCCAGAACAAGAACCAGTCATCATCACAGTAGTCGACGTCCAATGACAAGTCTCAAACATGAAGAGCTGTACTGCACCAGGCCCTGATATGATCGATGTCTACTGGCTGAAAAAGCTGATGGCACTCCATGAACGCCTGGTGACACAGATAAACCAGACGCTAACATCAGGGTCTCACCCTGACTGGCTAATACAGAGTAGAACAAGATGGATCATGAAGGATCCCCACAAGGGTACAGCACCTTCAAAGTACCAGACAATAAACTGCCTCTCAACAACATGGAAGATCCTTTCAGGCATCATAGCTGAATAGGCACATGAGTCAATACATAAGCAAAACTCAGAAAGGAATTGAGAACAACACCAGAGGGTCAAAGCTCAGCTACTGGCTGATAGAGCAGTCACCCAAGACTCTAAGACCAGACAAGACCAACCTAAGCACAACCTGCATTGACTACAAGTAAGCCTAAAATTTGATGCCCCACACATGTTTACTGGAGTGCTTGGCACTATAAAAAGCCAACAGAACACTAATAGCCTTCTTCAAGAACTCAATACAGCAGTGGAAAACAACACTAGAGGCCAACTTAAAGACAATCACATAGGTAACCATCAAATGTAGCATATATCAAGTTGATGCACTATCCCCGCTGCTGTTCTGCATAGGCCTGAACCCCCTCACTCAGGTCATCACAACGAGTGGATATGGATACAGGTTCAGATGTGGAGTTACCATCAGCCACCTCCTATACATAGATGGCATCAAGCTGAATGCCAGGAATGAGCGAGATATTGACTTAACACAACAATACAACAGCACAACAATCTTCAGATATACACACAAAGTTGACTATCATTGGCGGTAACTCGGGGTCGAGTATGACCATCCTCCCTCTGGGTCCTCAGGTGGGTGTAGTGGCCAATCCTGGAGCTGCATAATGGAAGGACGCCTGCTCGTGCCAACTTTTTACGTGGAGTGGCTGATTGTCCGGGAGCTGGATGGGATTTTCCCCAGCCTCACCTGCTGCCCCCTGTCTATCAGGAAGTTTTTAATCCACTGGCAGATGGGGGCTGGTACAGTGAACTGGGTGAGTTTGGAGTGGAGGATATCAAGGACGATGGTGTTGAACACTGAGCTGAGGTCCACGAACAGGACCCTTGCGTGTGTCCCTGGGCATTCGAGGTGTTGGAAGATGTAGTGCAATCCCATGTTGACTGCATCCCCCACTGATCTGTTTGCTTGGTAGGCAAACTGCAGGGGGTCAAGCAAGGGGCCAGTGATTTCCTTCAGGTTGGCCAACACCAGTCTCTCGGAGGATTTGATGACCACAGATGTTAGGGTAATGGACCTGTAGTCATTTAATCCTGTGATACGGGGTTTCTTGGGGACCAGTATGATAATGGAGCTCTTAAACCAGGGGGGGACTTCAAATAGCTACAGTGATCTGTTGAAGATCCGTGTGAAAATGGGGGCCAGCTGGTCAGCAAAGACTTTCAGACAGGAGGGTGACACACCATCCAGGCCCGGTACCTTCCCCTAGTCTTCTGTCTCTGGAAGAGCTGGTGCATGTCCTCAACATAGATCCAGAGGTGTAAAAATCAGGTCCAGAAAGTAAATATCCAAACTGTGTATTTGCTCCAACCATGTTACTAAACAAGCTGATTTCATTAACTAGTTTTCCCTACCTAGTTGAGGAGTGGTGTTGACTAGAATCTGCTGGTGTAGTGCATGAGTAGAACAAACACATGGGTTGGCCTTTCAGTTTCTGGACCTGGCTTTTACACCTCTGCACAGATCCTGAGTGCGGGTGAGGGGTCAGTTGGGAGGGGAGAGGGGCTGGCAGGGGGTGCAGTGGTTGTGTGTTGTGGCTAGAGAGGGTGAGGGGTGTGAAAATTTGCTTATCAAACCTGCAGTAAAACCCATTTAGATCATCAGCCACTTGATGGCTCCCTGCAGTGTGGGGTGCCGTTGGTAATGTCTTTCAAACCCCTCTGATTTCCTTTGTGAATGTATTTCTGGCTTGGTTGTACTGAATCCTATCTCCACTCCCGTTGGCTTTCTCTTTGGCCTGACAAAGCTATCTGAGGTTTGCTGGGGACCAGGGCTTATTGTTGAAGGTACTGAAAGTTTTGGTTGGCCACACACATGCCCTCACCAAAGCTGATATAAGATGTCACAGTGTCAGTAGGTTCGTCCAGGTGCAGCCTCAAAAACAATCCAATCAGTGCAGCCAAGGCAGGCCGGGAGCTCCAGTTTTGACTCATTATTTCCTCACAGTCTTAACCACAGGCTTTGCAGATTTTAGTTTCTGGCTGTAAGTTGGAATGAGATGAATCAGATAGTGATCAGAGAGTCCCACAGGCAGGTGCTAGCCAACCAAACATTGTGGTAGACTACAAGGAACAGAAAACAGCAGTAGTGATCGATGTAGCAATCCTGAATGACGGCAATATCAGCAAGAAAGATCATGAGAAGCCAAATAAATACCAAGGGCTGAAGGAAGAGCTAGATTGGATGTGGAAGGTGAAATCCAACATAGTGCCATCGGTAATATGAGCACTAGGGGTTGTGACCCCCAGACTGGGAGAGTGGCTCTAGCAGATTCCAGGAACAACATCTAAGGTCTCTGTCCAGAAGAGTGCAGTCCTAGGAACAGCTAAGATACTGTGCAGAACCCTCAAACTCCCAGGCCTCTGGACCCGAGCTTGAGGAAGACACACCACCTGAAAAAGGATGAGAAAGCTAATGTGTGTGTTTGTGTGTGTGTGTGTGTAGGTACCCATTCACATGTTCTGCATCATTCAATTCAAGTTCTTATGTCCCTGATAGAAGAACAATAAGCGTGGCATGCTAGAGCCGCAGAGAATGGAAACAACCAAACACCAGTGCAACAATCAATATGTAGCATTGATCCACCATTGCCTCTATTCCCACTGACTTCACACATAGTATCTTTGTTTTATCCTTTGTTTCACCAGATATTGTTCTCCCTCTGTACATGATCCTGATTTATCAGGTCTCATTTATCAGGCCCCATCCCACCATCATGCTCATTCCACACACAGCAAGTGACACTGTGGTCACAGAACGGGGCCATGCCAAGGCACAAAATGATGAACGACATTCCTTTTATGAGATGCATATCAGCTGAACATGTGAGTCTCAGCTTGTGTGTGAACAGCTGACGTCATGTTTTCTCCCGCCTATGAGAAAAGGGGGAAGAGCGTGAAGAGTATTTCTCGTCCTGGTGCGGGTTTCTCTTGCAATAACGGTCGATGTGTTTCATAAAGGGCATGCAATCATAGTTCACGCCTTTACACACAACAACCTCGGATAAGCACACAATCCCCCTCTTCTACACCCCCACACCCATATCTCTCTCTCTCTCCCTTCTCGCTTTCTGGATCTCAGTCTCACACAAACACCAACACACTTTCTTTCCCTATGGTAAGCCTAAAAATGACAGTAAGTATCATATGCGTTGGGCAAATGCTGTACGGGCTTGTTCCATCTCATCTATGAGATTTTGTAATGCCTCATGTACCATCCCATGTCCTGCAATCCGAAGCATCACATTTTCTCTGTTCCAAGAGCATGCTGCTAGGTTGCAGAGCTTTTTCTCAATACAGCCCTTTTCCTTGGAATAGTCATCATGCTCTTGGAAGGCCTGGGAGGCCAAGTAGTACGTAGTTTCCTTCGAATCTAAGCTGTAAACCTGTGTATTCTCGATATCATTTGACTTAAAGTTACCTCAGAGTTGGTCACCTTTGCGGACACACATTCCCCTTGGGAGGTCTCAGTCTCAATGGGAGGCTAGCTTAGCCTCTCTAGTTAGCATTAAACTGTAGATCCTACCACGGGGAACACCACCCACCCCCCTGAAAGCTTTGTGCACCCATCTTACCCATTATCTGTTTATCTGTGACCATATAAATCTGCCTGTCATGTGTCTGGGATCTTTCTCTCTCTTTTATTATCTCTTTTCAGGAATAGAGTTTGTGTTGTTCAATGGGGGGCATGAAGCTTCTGTCTGCGCCCTCTCCTCTGGTCCCATTGACCCAGGCCCTGACCTCTCTGGAGACTCTTGACTGCTTCCTCCCCATATGTGACAGTTGTGGTTATACATCATTCTGACTTTCTGTGTCCATAATATATGTCTGGGTCTGCCTGCTGTGTGGATGAGAGCTCTAGTCTCTTTTCCAGGAATCTGTGGCACTCGCTTTGTGATGCTGCACATGGGAATTTGCTGCTGTATGGCCTATTCTTTTTGCATTGTTCCTTTATCACTAATTGTTGTATTTAGAGTTACAGTTCTAAACTTGTTCTTATGTTTTCAAAATCAAAGGTCTTACATAGGATTGATGGTGTGCTCTATTGTCAGTTCCTGTATCCACCTGTTGTTCACTGTGTTAATGTAAAATCTTCTGACATTGCCATTGTTATTTAGGGCTATACAAATAATAATTTAATAACTTCTCCATGGATTATCACCTTGCCGTGGTGGACAAGATCCCGAGAGCAATGGTGTCTGGCGCTATGCTCCTGGTAGGGTCACCCATGGTGATAAAGTCAAGGGGGAGGTCCCTAACAAAGACCAATCCAACCAAGACCACAACGGTGGTACAGGCAGAGGATGATGGCTGACTTTAGGGAAGCATTACAACGGCTGGGAAGGCGGATGAAGGCTGCGGCAGAAATGGGCCCCCAGCTGTCTTGGACTTCATACCACTGGATCCTGACCCAGATCTGTCAAGGACTGTGTGGTGGTGTCTGTGCACCAGTCTCCCCACGTTAAAGAAAGTCACGCATGGCGCCCGAGTAGCATAGCAGTCTATTCCGTTGCCTACCAACATGGGGATCGCCAGTTCGAATCCCCATGTTACCGCCGGCTTGGTCAGGCGTCCCTACCTCGGCAGCCTTCTCTCCTCAAAAGCTGACAATGACTCTGAGGTCACCCATCGCCTGAGTTGTGCCAGTGGCGCTTACGCCAGACTCAGGAAAAGAGTCTTTGAAGACTGAGACCTAAAGGCCCAAACGAAACTCCTGGTCTACAGAGCTGTTGTTCTCCCCACCCTGCTGTATGGAGCAGAGTCATGGACCACCTACAGCAGGCACCTGAGAGCCCTGGAACAATACCACCAAAGATCCTCGTGAAATATCATGAGGATCAGCTGGAAGGAGAGATGTACCAACATCAGCGTTTTGGAGGAAGCCAACATGACTAGCATCACCACCACAACAATGCAGCATCAACTCCGATGGACAGGCCGTGTCATCCACATGTCCAACACACGTCTCCCCAAACAGATCCTGTACCCCCAGCTGAAGGAAGATCAGCAAGCTGCCAGCGGGCAAAATAAACGTTTCAAGGACAATATCAAGACCAGTCTGAAGAAATTCAACATCACATCGAGCAACTGGGAACACACTGAACTGGATAGGCGCTCCTGGAAGAAATCCGTGCAGGAAGGAGCTGCACATAATGAAATGGAGCTCCACTGTGCCGCAGAGAAAAAAATGACAGCACAGCAAGGACGGAGAAAAAGTCTCAACTACCACCACTTTCCCCTGTCCAAACTGCACCAAAGTATGATTGGCCTCTACAGCCATCTGAAGACCCACAATAGACAACACAATGGACAGCACAGTCATACTCACTTCCAGTGACCACCAACGATGATGATACAAATAAATTTGACTTGAAAATAACAACTGTCAAATAGAAATGGCCATCTGTCATCTTTCTCAGTAAAAATAAATAAATAAAAAACACACATTCATGTCTGAAGTGTAATAGACAAAAAGGAGATTTAATTACATTTTTCATCTGGTAAACAATTTACATTCTATCAGCCTCTTGTTATTAAAGCTTTCTGTCCCACAACTGCTAAATCTTTTCTTCTTCTTTTTTTCAGTGAGGAAAAGAAAACCATTTCTTCTATTCAGCCATTATGCCCCTGTGCTGTCTAGTGTGAAGCTTCCTGTTCAGTGTCCAGTAGATATGCAGAGGGCTAGACAGCTGTGGATCAATGCCGGGCTGATTTTAAAATGGGACACTTGTATTACTGTCTATACAGAGGGGAGGAGGGGGAGAAACGAGGTCACTGGGTCGTCTTTCCTGTCTGCTGGCTCTATTGTCGTCACCTATTCAAACGGATCACCAGGGGCAAAGAGAGGAACAAGCAGCAGCCACAGAAGTCTAGCCATTCAACTAAATAAATAAATAAATAAAACAGTGTCCCTTAAAGCAGTGGTTCTCAACCTTTTTGGGGTCCTGGACCCCCTGCGTATTTTTGATCTACCCTTAGGACCCCTCCACCTGATCTTGGGGGAGGGGGGTTGCAATTTGATAGAAACAGTAGAAACTGCATTTTAAATTGCATTATAGCATTTATTCACTCTTTGGGGCAAAAATAAGAGCTTTCAGTTGTAACTTAGATATAGTTAACAAAACAGAATTCTTATGCAGTAACTTTCAGATATATGTAACAAAACAGAATATGTATTCAGTAACTTTCAGATATATGTAACAACAGAATTTTTATGCAGTAACTTTTAACAATGCAAACGGGAGCAAGATCTCTTATTAAAACACAATAGATTACACTTGTGAAACAGATGTAATTAGAGAAAAAAGTCCTGTTACCCTTTATAGTTTAGGTAGATAAAGGTCTCAGTCACATTTGAGTAAAATAATCCTATTTCTATAAATGTCATAGGATCTTTTTTTTAAAGATATTTTATTTTCACGGACCCCTTGCAATTACACCACGGACCACTAGGGGTCCGCGGACCCCCGGTTGAGAAACACTGCCTTAAAGGACATCGGCTTTTATTCACACGTGGTGGACGAATGTACACGCGTTGATCAAATGTAGAACGAGTAGGATTTGTCGGTCGCGGTTTGTAAACGCAACGTTCAAAGTTGGCCCCTCCCCCCGACGTCACCAGAAGGGCACGCCCCCTGACCACAGTTTCCACAACACACCCCAGTGTACAGGCCAACTCACCGTCGCTCTTCATCCCCATCCTCTCCTTCGGTGCTCGACAGCGTGCCTCAGATTCACTCTCGTTTTGGAACGAGCTTTGTCCGTGTAGTAAAGCAGGCTATCCACTAGAGGGCAATAAAGGGTCTGGGAAGGCAACTGCTGGGGTATAGAGAATAAGGTGTGGCAGTAGAATATCAGCAAGAGACGAAGCAAAGTTGTATCTGGCCCGGTCGCTGCTCCACACCCTCTTGTTGATCCGGGGAGCGCCCCGACCGACCAGAGGAGGCGCTAGTGCAGCGACCAGGACAAATACCTACATCCGACAACCCACCCACTGACACGGTCAATTGTGTCTGTAAGGACGCCCAACCAAGCCGGAGGCAACACGGGGATTCGACCCGGCGATCCCGTGTCGGTGGGCAACGGAATAGACCGCCACGCTACACGGACGCCCGAGAGAAAGCAAAGTGAAGTTGTTCACGTGCGTTACGTTGAGTAAAAATGACGTACCAAAAACCCTGACCGCCTTAGTCGACCAGGATGATGGTCCGCTGGGCGTTTCGCCTCGCTATATTTGCGTCTTTTCGGCGCTGTGTCCGCCATTGTCGTAGCTTCCTCTTGGCTGCGTGCTTACGATCTCGAGCTGGCACCTGGTCGCTACGTTTTTAACCACGAGTTTCGGGGCGGGAATCTGTGGCTGGGGAAACGATAATGGGTAATACTTCCGGTGTTCGGCGGAAGCAGTATCACAGACCGGCGACAGATTTGGCTGAAGAAGTGTTGGCTATACGCCCATTTCACGCCGCGGCCATCTTGGATTCTTAAAAAACCAGGCGGTGGGAACTTAACCACGCCCCCTTCTTACTTCATTGAAAGCACTGCTGGAAGCAACATGTCGTACTGCTGCGTACCATCCTAAATTCAACTGACACATTAAGCTGCCATATGGCTAAATGTTTACTCCTCCTGCTATCATTGCAACAGACATTATGTACATGTAGGCCTACTGTATGCGTTGAGCTGCAGAGGTTGCACCATGTACAGCCAGTTAAATGATATTGGGGTGACCAGTTTCACTGTGACTAAAACATTAGAAGGGAGGCAGAAGTTTGACGTTGAAAAATGTTTGCTCCTGTTTGTAGTCGCATTGGTGACTTAATAGCGGAAGAAGATGAAGAGGAACATGAAGAGGAACATGAGGGAGATAGGTGAGTTGTTACTGTCAGTACAATACAATTTTTCAAACATGTAGATTACTGCATTGTATAATATGTATATATATATATATATATATATATATATATATATTCACTAATCTTTCAATAGTGGATAGCTCTGTTCTGACACATCATCTTGATAAGAGGAAAATGTGTGGATTTATATTGCTTCCCACATGTACGACATATCCTCATGTGTCCAGTGAGGTTTGGGCGACTCTACCTGATCATGACTACGACGTGAAGCCCCTTTCTGTGGAAGACCAGCTTGACGCAGTAAAGAAACGCATCGCTTTCCTGGAGGACGAAAATAAAAAGCTGAGAAGTGAGCGTTTTGGTCTAGAACGCTTCCAGTGTGCGCCCAATCTGATCAGGTTTTACACTGGTTTTAAGGATTACCACCCCCTCAAAGCACTCTTCCTAGCTTTACAGCCTACTGCAGAGTCCATGGTGCGATGGACTCAAATGCAAAGGAACAGCCATAACCTAGAACACATTTCTGTGTCTGGCTTCCATGCAGAGCATTTATCGCTGATTGATCAGTTTTTCCTGTTCTTGTGCCGTGTGAGGCAGGGCTTCGTTGCTCTGGATTTATCTGTACGATTCAATGTGTCGCCGGCCACAGTCAGCAGGAACTGTACGACGTGGGCCAACTATTTGCTCTTTATGTTAGGGACCCTCCCAATATGGCCTAGTAGAGCAGCAGTAGACGAGCTAATGCCACCAGTATTCAGGGTATTCTACCCAAACACAAGAGTGATACTAGACTGCACAGAGATCCACATCGAGACAGCTAGTTGGAAGGTTTTGAACACCATGACATACTCCCATTATAAAAGTAACACTACACTGAAATCCCTAATTGGGATCACTCCCTCAGGGTCAGTTAGCCAGGTAAGTAATCTATACACAGGATGTATTTCTGATAAGGAGATAACTAAGAGGTCAGGTGTTCTGGACCTCTTAGAGTCAGGTGATGAGGTCATGGCCGATAAGGGCTTCCTTATCAAAGACCTGCTCGACGAAGTAGATGTAAAACTTGTCATCCCTGCATTTTTAGGCCCAAGTGGACAGTTTAGCTGTGATGAGCTCACAGACACACAGAGTACTGCTGGCTTGAGAATACACGTCGAACGGTCAGTAAGACGCATAAAGGAGTACCACATTTTTGATGGAGTCATACCCCTTTCACTAAGTGGAACAGTCAACCAACTGTGGACTGTGTGTGCTCTCCTAACACATTTTCAGGGACCACTGTTTTAAACCTTTGTTAAATTCAGCTGACAAGAAAATAGTGCACACAAACCTGAGATAGACTGAAACATATTTAACTTCATTTCAGTACAGTCCCATTTTTTAGCCCACACCTTGAGATGAGCAATCACTATCTTAGTTTAGTAAACAATTGATGATGTGAGTTGGTAGCCAGTTCCAGTTTATTGCTACAACAGAATGACAGTTGACCCAACATATTTTAGTTTAAAATGAACCAACAGTTTTGTTAAAGTTAAAGGACAAAGAATGAACATATTGTAGATGGGAAAATCTAATGTATAAATATTGAATGTACAGTATAAAAATGAAATGTATCTTATTTTTTATTTTATTGTGATTAAACAGCTTCTTTGAATACAGCCCTGTGTGTGTGTCTCTCCTCACTGGCACAGGAGAGGCAGAAAGTACCCGAAGAAGAAAAGATCCAGCTTAGTTTTCATATTGTGGTAAATGACGGTAGGTGCTCGAGGCTGGTAGTCCAAACCATGTTTGCTGCTGCTGGCCCCGGCTGCATTGATTTCCGGTTGAGTAAGAAGGGGGCGTGGCTAAGTTCCCACCACTTGGTTTTTTTTAAATCCAAGATGGCCGCAAAAAAGACGATAAAAATGAGACAATGTAACATTTGGTATGATTTCGCAAAACAAAAACGATGAACTCTGTTGTAACGTAATCCTCTGCTTAGCCAAATTCTTTATTCATAAAAATAGATACTTTAAGCCGTCCCCCAAATTTGTTGTTTTTTTTAAATGAATTTAGATTATACTTGAAATCTTTAAAACTAACGACCGATACAAAAGCTTTAAATATTTATGAGGCGTTAAGACATTTTCCCACTGAATCAGAAGACTGATATCCTTATTAATGCCCCCTTGTATGAGGGTGACGACTGTAAACTACTAATAAGACACGTTAGCCCCTAGCTAACGGGTCTGACCCTTTAGCCGAGCGGTTAGTGACGTCGCCTTGTGGTGCAGTACACCCCGTATTGAATCCCGCACCGGGCAAGACTATAACCGGTTACATTATTATTATTATTGTTGTTGTTGTTGTTGTTGTTGTTATTATTATTTCACCCGTCACCAGCACTAACTGCTAAAGCGCGCAAACGCCACCATGATTGAGAATTCTAGAGAAATCATGTCTTATATAAACCCTGGTAATCCACATTACCTCTTGTAATGATTATTTATAGAAGGGGTAATCACTGGGCGGATTTCAGAGGACGTCATTTCGCTAATCTTGGGGGCCCCCAGAAGGGCGGGCCCCGTGCATTAATCCGTCCATGGTTGTGATTGTCCGAGTGCTGACAAACAGCGATGGCGTCACCCTGCCCTGACCTCAAATTCAATCGATGGATAAAAGCAAATCTCTCAAAACTGGTAGTTCCTGCCGATCTGGCGTGGTCCCGGTCACCCTCCGGAGGTGTAACACAGAATTCCACGGTGACCAGGTGACGTTAAATGAGTTTTCACCCTCGGCTGACTAATCTCTCTTCAGGCCGTCGTTTCTCTCCTCGCGGTTTGACCCTTTGCCCTCGACTCAAAGCGGAGAAGGGCTTCAACGGCGGGGAGCCTCGCTGCACATGTCTGCAGCGGTGTCCTTTTGAATTCCGGAATGAAGACAGGTTTTACTCAAGGGGGACATTTCAGAAGTGTCACGTCAGGTCTTTCTGCTAAGAAGGAGTTCTCGGTACTCCGGGAGTTCTTTTATATATCCTTTGTTTTATCTCGACAGTGATTAAAACTTAGCAAAAAGTTAACACCTCCTACATTGTCGGGACTATTGGGAACAGAACGACCCCATAGCTCGTTTGTACGAGCTGCTTATTACGACCTGTTGTTACGTTTTAAAGTCAAGCGACCTCTAGCGGACGTGCTGCCAATAGCAGTCGTAGTTACTATACTAGAGGGCCAAACAACACAAAAACGCGCTGACTACATACTCTATTGTTCTCGCATTGTTTTTATCGCTATTTACTGACTTGCTTGCCTTTATTAGCCTGTCTATGAGGCGTTGTAAAAGGGATGTCAGCAAAGATAATAACCCACAATGCACAGAGGTGCCAAGTATCTGTGGCATATCTCCTGCCGCCGGTAGGGGCGCAAGTTTAGGAAACGCTCCTGTGGGTCGTATTGGAGGGTATACGACATGTGGTCGTACGGGTTGGTGTAGATCTGCTGTCATTAAAACGGTGACACGTTGGGCGTCCGGGTAGTGTAGCGGTCTATTCCGTTGCCTACCAACACGGGGATCGGCGGTTCGACTCCCCGTGTTATTTCCGGCTTGGTCGGGCGTCCCTACAGACCCAACTGGCCGTGTCTGCGAGTGGGAAGCCGGATGTGGGTATGTGTCCTGATGGCTGCACTAGCGCCTCCTCTGGTTGGTCGAGGCGCCTGCTCGGTGGGAGGGGGAACTGGGGGGGAATAGCGTGATCCGCCCACACGCTACGTCCCCCTGGTGAAACTCCTCACTGTCAGGTGAAAAGAAGCGGCTGGTGACTCCCACGTGTATCGCAAGAGGCACGTGGTGGTCTGCAGCCCTCCCCGGATCAGCAGAGCCGGTGGAGCAGAGACCGGGACGGCTCAGAAGAGTGGGGTAAATGGCCGGATACAACTGGGCAGAAAAGGGGGGGGGGAATCCACAAAAACCAAACACAACAAAACAAAGAAACTAACACGTTGTTCATCAGAACACGTGTGTTTGCCTCATAGCATACACGGTGTGTGCAAAAGATTCGTATTAAGGAGCACGTACACAATTAAATGTCGGGTAAAAAAACACAACACGCTTGTCTCGCTTCTTCCAGCTCGTGCACTTATATGTTTTTCATTATGCATAGTATGCAAATAATCCCCGCAACTGAAAACAGATGGCGCAGATGGTCAGTTCTGATATAAGATAGTTCCCACAACCAAATTTAGAACCACAGTAAAAAAGAAAAGACAGACAGACGGGGGCGGGGGGGGGCGAGGGGGGGGTTAATGTGGATGTAAACCTCCGCCCCGCCCTAGCAGCAGACGGTATTAAAGTAGAGCGGAAGCAGCAGTGCCGCCACTAACAACTTTCTGCACTATTTACTGTACGTGGTATCAAGACGTGCACGCGCACACCTGCCAAAACGGATACATTGTCTCCATGCCTGCAGCAACCCCCCCCTCCCAAAAAAAAGAAAAAAGCAACCTCCGTGAGGCGGGGTCCCCACATCATTAGCTACTTTGGCTGGCTAGCATGAATGAGAAAGACGGGTAGCGTACCGTTACCATGGAAAACGCCGGTTCCGGTTCGGTGACAGGACGCGCCGGAAGTCGCACCCATGATTCATGGGGCCTTGGCCTGATTTTTTTCGTACCCGTTTTCCGGGAACTCTGCCTCTGATTGGCTAGTACTCGTTGAGAGAGCGTTCACCTGGGTTCCGGGAAGACCCGCCCCTACTCTATCTCTGATTGGCTAACCCTATCCCTAACCCTAACCAACCTAATCAACGGAGGCAACGAGTAATAGCCAATCAGAGGCCGAGATCCCGGAAAACGGGTACGAAAAAAAATCACGCGGGGCCTAGCAATAAGGCGGATATCAAACTCGAACCGAGAACATTGTTTGTGCAAAGCAACAAGGCTGGCGCTTCGTTTCAAATCCACTTTTTAGCTTCAAAAGCTGAGGACGTAGCAGCCCCCCTACGACCTCCCCGACACCACGCCACCCGTCTCCCCTGGTAGGGCTGGATAACCCATTACAGTAGACCGCAATATTCCCATTACTAGCTCCACCCATCCACTATCCAACCCGCCTATCCTGCTCTCAGGGTCACGGGGATGCTGGAGCCTACCCCAGCAGTCACTGGGCGGCAGGCGGGGAGACACCCTGGACAGGCCGCAAGACCATCACAGACCCCCCCCCACACACACACACACACACACATAGGGACAATTAAGTACGGCCGAGTCACCTGACACGTCTTTGGACCGGAGCCCCCGGAGGAAACCCACGCAGACACGGGGAGAACATGCAAACTCCACACAGAGGACGACCCGGGACGACCCCTCCAAGGTTGGACTACCCCGGGGCTCGAACCCAGGACCTTCTTGCTGTGAGGCTTTAACATCCAATTGCTCCGTATTTGGGCGGCACGGTGGCGCAGTGGTTAGCGCGGTCGCCTATTAAGTCATCATATTTCAATGTAAACTGCCGTTGAAATGGCGTCTGTGTTAACAGAGGATTCCGCCAGGGGGCGTGTTACCTCGCCGTACAGACACGGCAGGTGCGACAACTTGTGCTTCTTTAGCCTACACCTCATTCCTTTACGCACACGTCTAAAAGCGTATGACTGTAGGTGAAAACTCCGTGTGTGTGTGTGTGTGTGTGTGTGTGTGTGTGTGTGTGTGTGTGTGTGTGTGTGTGTGTGTGTGTGTGCGCGTGCTTGTTTCCTATCCACAGCGGTATTCCCCCTACGGATGTTTGCTGTGCTTTACAAGTTACATGAAAACTGATCAATAAAGTATCCAGGGACTAGGACAGTAATCGCTTATGAAACCAGGATCAATAATTAATTTGATATAAACACACCACAGCTTGAGATCTATTACACCTTATTAGTTCCTCTGTCGACATACGTACACGTGTCATTAACAAACTGGCCACGAAATCACGACCAAGGTAGAAAGGCTCGGGTTTCCTCTTCACTTCATCTATATTTGGCTGCAGACATGGGAGTTCATTCATTCATTCATTCATTCATCTTCAGCCTCTTCTCCGGGGTGGGGTCGTGGTGGCAGCAAGCTAAGTAGGGCACTCCAGACGCCCCTCTCCCCAGCAACGCCCTCCAGCTCCTCCTGGGGGATCCCAACACGTTCCCAGGCCAGATTGGACATGCAGTCCCTCCAGCAAGTTCTGGGTCTACCCCGGGGTCTCCTCCCAGTTGGACGTGCCCGGTAAACCTCCAAAGGAAGGCGCCCAGGAGGCATCCTAATCAGATGCCTGAACCACCTCAACTGGCTCCTTTCGACACAAAGGAGCAGCGGCTCTACTCTGAGCTCCCTCCGGATGTCCGAGCTCCTCACCCTATCTCTAAGGCTGAGCCCAGACACCCTACGGAGGAAACTCATTTCAGCCACTTGTATCCGCGATCTCACCCGTTCGGTCACTACCCAAAGCTCATGACCATAGTTGAGGGTTGGAACGAAGACTGACTGGTAAACTGACAGCTTTGTCTTCTGGCTCAGCTCCCTCTTCACCACAACGGTCCGGTACAACACCCGCATTACTGCTGATGCTGCACCAATCCGCCTGTCAATCTCCCGCTCCATCCTACCCCCGCTCGTGAACAAGACCCCGAGATACTTGAACTCCTTCACTTGAGGCAACAACTCATCCCCGACCTGGAGGGAGCACTCCACCATTTTCTGGTAGAGAACCACGGCCTCAGACTTGGAGGTGCCGACTCTCATCCCGGCCATTTCACACTCAGCTGCAGAGTTATGAAACCATTATCATTTTCAATACACTCAGTCATCCCCACCACATCATTACGATTTGTACAGCACAAGAGCTTTTTCTCATCAGAACACGTTAGTTAAGAGGAATGAGCTGAAATGACCATTTCCAACAGACTTGCAAATGTGAACCAAAAGCAGGAGATGTGCCTCTCCTGTGATCTCTCAGCAAGTCAGCTAGTAGCGGTGCGGGATGGCCTTGTTATCCTGACATCTTTATGTGAAAATTACTGCTGTGATACTGCGATCTATCACACCTTCTAATGAGGGAGACTTGTTTCATTCCTTCAGCCGGCTCTCTTTTCTTCCAGCCTGCCAACATCACTACTGCTTCTCCTCCACTTCCTGACACATGCAGCTGGCTAGTTTCAGTGCTCAGACGTGGGTTTACGCAACGAGGCCACATTCCCCGATCCTATCTGCAGGCCTATTGTGGATCATTACTGTGACGCTGGTGTCCTTCTAAGATGTGGATATTTTGGACATTAGCCGCAGACCGACCTTACAGTCATATAACCCTCCGGGCATGGTACCACCCGGCAGGTCACTTGAAAAACCTACAAACTCCAGTGTGGAAGGAGGTATAGAGACTCAAAATAGACTATGTGAAGAAACCATGGGCATCCGGGGAGTAAGAGAGAAGCAGCATCCCTCTTCTGTCACATTAGCATAACAAAGGGATTTGAGTGATTTATGACCCCCACAAGCCCCGCCCCCTGACCAATCTGAAGTAGGTACTTCCCTAAATCCCACCTCGTGACCAATCACATGCAAGCTAAGCCCACTGACTGATTTGTGACCCCCTAAGTACCGCCCCCTGACCAATCAAACATAAGGTATGCCCCCACGCCTCCCCACGTGACCTGACACACTCGCAAGACGACGCCCACGCCCGCCCACGAGGATGCACATGCGCGCGGGCCAGCAGCTAATTAGCATTGGGAGTGCCACACTTGCGCGTGCACACAGCTCACGCTCATTGAAATACAAAGGAGCAATAAACTAATTCAACATGGCGTCTTCCCAGGAACTGTGAACATCTTCCCAAGATTGTTCATATAAATAACTTTGATACCCCAACATGGAAGGAGCAACAAACCTGGCTAATAAGCTAATTCAACTTGTGTCTACAACATGCCTTGCCCTGTCCGTTTTTTTAACCCTCATCCTACCAACATAATTAACGTACAAGGACTACTGTAAGAAACAACCATCTTAGCAAAATGTTAACTTATCTCTTCTCAAATCAGAATCAGAATCAACTTTTTTGGCCAAGTGTGACTATGCACGTGAGGAAATTGATTTCGGTTCACAGCCGCTTCTAGCACTTGCAGACTTGCAAACACACATAAAAAAAGCAAAAGAAAACAAGACAACAAAAAAGAAAAGAAAAGAAAGAAAAACAAAAAACAAAGAAGAAGAAATAGATGGAACAACGGGACATTGGAGGCAAGCATGTACGCACAACAGGTATGTCGCTACTATACACTTTTGTTATAGCTGAGTAATCAACAACCTATATCCATATATTATACCATATTGCTTATATACTATACTGCCCATACACTATACCATACCACGACTCCACAACTCATCACGCCCTTATACAATACTACTATATACTCCCACTATATTACACTATATTATCTTATGTACCAGAAGTATACAGTCACCTCACAACTACCTACTATACTTATGCCTATTTTACAACCACAACAATAACAGCAGTAATTTGTAACCAGTATACAGCAGTTGTATGTGTATTCACAATTGTACATTTGTATTGTACAAATATTTGTATTGCACATCTGGTTTAAAGAGGTAGTGCACATCGTAGATATGTAGTTGAGACATCTTGACCAGAGGGGGCTGTTTACAAAGTGTAACATTTACATAATACGTGTCTGTTACTGCACCGTGCTGTTAAGTGTTCATGAGAGAGATGGCCTGTAGGAAAAAACAAAAACAAAAACCTGTTCCTGTGTCTGGTGGTTTTGGTGCACATTGCTCTGTAGTGCTTGCCAGAGTGTAGGGGTTCAAATAGACTGTGTGTGTATGGGGGGGGGGGTTCTGTGCTGATCCGGCCCGCCCGTTTCCGGGCTCTCGAGGTGTGCAAGTCCTGCAGAGAGGGCAGGGAAGTACCAATGGGTTTTTTTCTACTGTCCTTACTGTTCGCTGCAGTCTGTTCCTATCCTGTTTTTATTCTCTTCTTTCTTCGCTGTGCCAAACCAGACCGTGATGGATGTGTACAGGTCAGAGTCAATGACTGCGGTGTAGAACTGGCTCAACGGATCCATTGGCAGACTACATTTCCTCCATTGCCGCAGAAAGAACATCCTCTGCTGGGCCTCTTTGATGATGGACTTGATGTTGGTCTCCATTTCAGAGGCCTCATTTGTCAATCGTTACTATGGGCAAATTTGTTCTTACACACCCACGGAATTTTTTAGCCCTCAAGTTTGTCTGACAGTCAGCAGCAAAGCATGATGGTTATTTATAATTCCTTCCTCCTGACATCTATTGTCTACCTCTTGCAATGAGCAATCACTCAGGCCTGCAAAGACATCAGTGTTGGCCAATGGATGCCTACATTCAGGGGTTACCCAGGTACTAGACCGGTCTCTGAGACAAACTTCAGGGCTAAAAAAAATCCCATGGGGGTGTAAGAACAAATTTGCGTATAGTAACAATTGATACGAGACCCCAGGTGTTTGGAAATGGTAGTTCCCAGAAACCTGAAGGTCTCCACAGTTGACATAGGGCTGATGGATATTGTGAGGGGGAGCAGTGCTGAGGGGTGTCTCCTAAAGTCCACTGTCATCTCCACAGTCTTGAACATGTTCAGCTCCAAGTTGCTCTGACCACACCAGAGTACCCGCCACTCGACCCCCTACAGATGTGCAGACTCATTGCCATCCTGGATGAGTCCAATGACCGTGGTGTCGTCTGCAAATGTCAGTAGTTTAACAGCTGGGTCCTTGGAGGTGCAGTCATTGGTGTAGAGGGAGAAGAAGTGGGGAAAGGACACATGCCTGGGGAGCACCAGTGCTTACTGTCCGTATACCAGAAGTGACTTCCCCCAGCTTCACATGCTTCTTCCTGCCTGTCAGGAAGCTGGTGATCCACTGACAGACGGCAGGGGGTAGTGAGCTGGGGGAGTTTGGAGGAGAGGATTTCTGGGATGATGGTGTTGAACGCCAAACTGAAGTCCACAAACAGGATCCTTCCATATGTCGCTGGGCAGTCAAGGTGTTGCAGGATTTAGTGCAGCCCCATGTTGACTGCATCATCATCCTCTGACCTGTTTGCCCTGTATGCAAACTGAAGGGGGTCCAGGCGGTGTCCTGTGACGTTCGTCAGGTGGGCCGTAACTGGGTTTGAAAAACCGGACACACAGAGACTAAACAAAAACAAAAAGGTACTAGAAAGCACTGTACCCAGGCTGCCATCCCCGGTGCCAACTTGAGACTATCAAAACACTAGTTATGTAATTAATGTCATCTGAAAAATAAAAGATTGTTATTAATTTCAGGGAAAGTTATAGTCAATTTGCATATTGTTTAAAATGTAAATGTATACCTAAGGTCCCTCCAAAATATAATCTGGTAGAGTGCTAACTACTACACCATGGGACCAACTCGGTCTGACAAACCGGTACGATCTGACATTACCGATGATGGCAAACCAGTGTTGAGTCTCTCTTTATGCGGAAATGCAAAACTTACATGATGGACTCCTGCAGTGAAAAGAATTAGAAGTTGATCACAACGAACCTGGCTCTCCACATTCCGGATTAGAAACTAATAAGACACGATCAGTTAAAACTGTCTCCATGTCCAACGGTTTCTGAGTGTTTATTAAAAATAAAATGTGTTTAACTGTCAAAAAATAAAACGATCTGGCGTGGGAGTGTACCCAGTACCCACACAGCGACCGGGACGGGTAATTAGCCAAGTAAAATTAGGGAGAAAAAGGGTGGAAAAAATCCCCCCCCCCCAAAAAAAAGAATACACCCGGTGACGCCATCGCCGAGTGGGCGTCAGCAGGAGCTGAAACATACGCACACCTCACCAAACAGGGCGACGCGTGCCTAGAAGCCAAAGGCATAACACACAATTATGAAAGCACCGTCAACTTTCACAGTCTGACAGATTTGCTTGAAGGTTACATTGAGGATCCTTCACACAGCTCACAAAACCCCTACCTATTACACAAAACACCCCAAAAAACACAAAAAATAGTCAGGAATATGAAAGGTAAAAAGACATGCAGGGAGGTGTGTGACGAAAGACGCCACCTTGCCGGAGGGGAAACTGCCTTTCGGCGACTGACGCCGATTTGAAAAATGAGTGTCGTGATTCTGCAGAGATAGGTGTTTTTTCTTTGTGTTATTTTGTTACATTATTCGTAAATTCTAACCAGGAACATGTTTTTATGTGACGCGTGTTGAATCTCCCAGTGTACCCTTGATCTGTATCCTGTGTCTGTAAGGCGTACGCCTAGTTTGATAAAACAAAATGTTGATGATTTGGATTGTTTCTCTTTTGTTTTAAAAAGCATAGCCATGGCAATAACAGTGTAAGTACAAAATGGCCCGGTCTGAAACATCAGAATCTCATGGTCTACGCACGAGACAGGTCACCGTGACTTCTATTTCTCTAGATCCAGCTTTGAAAGTACCGTTTACAGCTGTTACTACGGCCTGTCCGGGGTGTCTCCCCGCCTGCCGCCTAATGACTGCTGGGCTAGGCGCCAGCATCCTCGCGACCCTGAGAGCAGGATAAGCGGTTCAGATAATGGATGGATGGATGGATGGATGGATGGATGGATGAATGAATGAATGAATGAATGAATGAATGAATGAATGAATGAATGATTCATTCTAGGGATCCAGGATCAAATCACGACGAATTAGTCAAAGCCTTCACACAGTATCAGCGTCATAATAAGCTGAGTGTTCTGTACCTTGTTCAAAACCCGGTTTCATCCAGGTAAAAAACAGCCAGCATCAGTCTGAACCCCAATTACATAGTGCTCTTTAAAAACCCACGAGACAAGCTGCAAATAAGGATGCTGGCACAACAGAGTTTCTGGGGCGAAAGCAATTCCTTTCAGACAGTCTTGAAGATGCCACGAGGGACCACTTTTCCTATTCATTGGTAGATCTCAGGCCGAATTACCCAGAGAGTTTCTGGTTAAGGGCCGGGATACTTCCTGGAGAGTCTCCGGCTGTTTATGTGCCTCAGAAGTAATAATCAAACACGTCTCAACACTTAAAAACAAATCTACCTCTCTTGTGCGTATCGACATCCAGTGCCAGGGAACATGGTCGCATACTGAGTCACTGTTCCAGTAATGTTACCCTGCCTGTGTCAAACTGCCCCTAATGTGCTGAAACACAACATCCCGCTCAGCCAGGCGCAACTAGCTAACCTTGAAGAAGGAGAAGACGAATATAAAACAGCTTGTTGATAAAAAAAAGACATTTTAAAAGAAAAAGAGGGGGGAAACAATCAGATGAATCAAAATGTATGGAGGTCAGAGAACATGTGTGAAACTTCAGAAGATGATCTGGATACAAAATGAGAGAGGTTTTAACACTAGAACGACTGGGATTTCACTCCTACCTGAAACGACCATGGGCGGTCAAAGTGACGGCCGGTTTTTAAACTCTATACTCTGTCGAGATGAATACCCTCAGGCCCCCCAAACAGGTGTCCCGACTGACCAGAGGAGGCGCTAGTGCAGCAACCAGGACACATACCCACATCCGGCTTCCCGCCTGCAGACAAAGCCAACTGTGTCTGTTGGGACACCCAACCAAGACGGAGGTAACACGGGGATGCGAACCGGTGATCCCCGTGTTGGTAGGCAACGGAATAGACCGCTACGCTACCCGGACGCCCCCATTTTTGATATTTTCTAACAAATCTAACAACCATATCGTTGTTTCTTCTTAAATGACCAGAACATAAATTCACAATCTCCTGGAAAGTACATCCCTTGTAACGCTGACAGGAAAAAGATGGCGTGCCTGCTGCAGGCTGAACACAGCTGGCTCTGGGCCTGTCCACTGCTACGCCGGACTTAACGAGAATTCTTTTCCAAAAATTCCATAAAGTTTACAGGGTAGTGTTGAAATCCGTATGAGACAAAGAAACATGCTTTGACATCCTCATCTAACGTCATCCCCACCCAGTGCTTGCGTTCTTGTTGTTTTATTGGGTGTTAACCACAAAGTAGGCGGTGCACTTGCGCGCTGATGAAGGTAAACGCCTCAACAATGCCTCCAGTTTATGGGTATCAATCCTCGCTCTGAAGGTTATTAATCTATCATCATCAGGCGTTTGGAATTTATTTCCAGGATAGAGTCAAAACAGTTACCACCCGGCAACTCTTCACTACCACCCAGTGCCTGTCTTAATTCCACACAACAGCCTTCCTTTTTCAACCTCCACTATTTGATCCTTGGCTATGTCTTCACTCTTTTCCTCTTCTTGATCTCCAAAGTCCTTCTATAGTCCACCATCCAACGCTGCCTAGCTATGTCCTCCCCTGTCACCACCTTGTCGTCTCTAATCCTTTTCAGATCCCGCCTCCCGTATAATCCACCTCCCTCCACTCTTATATGTCACCCAGTGTTCCTCCCTCTTCTAGAAATATGTATTCACCACAGACATTTCCATCCTTTTTGCAAAATCCACCATCTGCTCTTTCACATTCCTCTCCTTGACACCATACCTACCCATCACCTCCTCATCACCTCTGCTCCCTTCACCAAAATGCCCATTGAAGTCCGCCCCAATCACCACTCTCTCCTCCTTGGGTACACTCTCTACCACTTCATCCAACTCACTCCAGAATTCTTTCTCTTCCATCTCACACCCAACTTGCAGGGCACGGTTAAGCCACACTTAGACCCCCTCCAGTTCGCCTACCAGCCCGACTGGGAGTTGAGGATGCCACCATTTACCTGCTTAACCGTGCCTACTCCCACCTGAATAAGCCAGCGAGCACTGTGAGGGTCATGTCCTTTGACCTCTCTAGTGCCTTAAACACCATTCGGCCCGCTCTACTAGGTGGGAAGCTGACAGCAATGCAGGTAGGTGCCCCTCTTGTGTCCTGGATTCTTGACTACCTTACTGGTAGACCACAGTATGTGCGCTTGCAACACTGTGTCAGACAGAGTGGTCAGCAACACTGGGGCTCCGCAGGGGACAGTAATGTCTCCCTTCCTTCTCACCCTCTACACCATGGACTTCAACTACCACACAGAGTCCTGCCATCTTCAGAAGTTCTCTGATGACTCTGCTATTGTCAGATGCATCAGTGAGGGTGAAGAGGCTGAGTACAGGGCGGTGGTGGGAAACTTTGTCACATGGAACAATCTGCAGCATAACATGACTAAGACAAAGGAGCTGGTTGTTGATCTGAGGAGGGACATGAGACCAGTGACCCCTGTTTCCATCCAGGGGGTCAGTGTGGACACTGTGGAATACTGCAAGTACCTGGGGGTGTATACAGACAATAAACTGAACTGGGTTAAGGACACCGATGCTCTCTACAAGAAGGGTCAGAGCCCAGAGCCATCTCTACTTTTTGAGGAGGCTGAGGCCCTTCAACATCTGCCAGACAACGCTCAGGATGTGGTGTGAGTCTGTGGTGGCCAGTGTGCTCCTGTTTGCTGTTGTGTGTTGGGGCAGCAGGTTGAGGATAGCGCATGCAAACAAGGCCAGTGACGCTGTGGAGGTGGAGCTGGACTCTCTGGTGGCAGTTTCTGAGAGGAGGATGCTGTTGAAGTTATGTGTCATCATGCACAAAGTCTCCCACCCACTCCATGACGTGCTGATCGGGCACAGGAGTACTTTTAGTGATAGACTCATTCTGCCGAAATGCACTACAGAGCACCACCGGAAGTCATTCCTGCCTGTGGCCATCAGACTTTACAACTCCTCCCTCAAGTGTCAGACACTCGGAGTCAACAGTCATTAGACTGGCTCTTTCACTTATTTTAGCCTGTCAGGTGTTTGTTTGCGCTGTTTGTTTCATGCTGCAGTAATACAGCATAGATAAGGTGTTATATGCTGAAGTATGGTGCACATATGTTTATATATTTCATTCTTATTTCTATTTCTTATTTTATATTCTATTTCTATTTATTTCTGTTTTTCTTATTCCTATTTATTTCTATGTTGTTGTTATTTAGTTTCTTGTTAGTTTTTCTTTACTAGAGCATGAGTGTCTGTAATAGGATCCAATTTCCCCTTAGGGATGAATAAAGTATTCTGATTCGGATTCTGATATGCACTGATAACATTCATCATCACTCAATTTCCCCTCGGGGATAAATAAAGTATTTCGATTCTGATTCTGATCACACCTTCACTTTCAAGCTTCATACTAATCACTCTGTCCAACACTCTCTGAATTCACTAAATTGGTGTTAGAAGTGGGATGGTGAGACCGTGAGGCCATTGGAAGCGCGTGCGCCCAGAGGTGTGTGGGAGGCGATATGCTGATGCATGGGGACGTGCTTCCCGAAGGAGGGGGGTAGTGTAACGACCACGGATGAGTAGACTCGCTAGTCCTTGGCTAACGGGTCAGACCCTTTAGTTGACTGGTTAGCGCAGTCGCCCGTGATGCGGGAGACCCGGGTTCGCGTCCCGGCTGCGGCGGTTCTCGGCTGCGCTACATTTGTGTCAGATGTGGTATGATCCTCCCACGCGCTACGTCTTCCTGGCGAAACTCCTCACTGCCAGGTGAAAAGAAACAGCCGGTGACGCCACATGTTTCGGGGGAGACATGCGGTAGTCTGCAGCCCTCCCCAGATCGGCAGAGTAGGTGGAGAAGCGACCGGGACGGCTCGGAAGAGAGTAGCAATTGGCCAAGTACAACTGGGGAGAAAAATGGGGAAACATTTTAAAAAAAGAAAAGAAAAAAAAATCGCTTCCTGAGTTTCAACAACTTGTGTGTTTGCTGAGCGGCAAAAAAGGTCTGTTTGATTATATCTGTATTGCTCCAGTTTCAATTTGATGTCCGTGAAGCCTTGTTCTGTCTTCTCAATCTGATCTGTGCCATCAAAGGCCTCTTATTGCCCATTAACACCAATCCTACCGTATCACGTCTGTACTTTTTGTCCGTCCGTCTGTAATTTGACAATTTTCATTTCGGTGTTGTGATTGTTAAATTCATACCTTTACGTCCAGCGTCCAGTTTTTTCCCCGAAGCATTCAAAAGATCCGTCTGAGTCCGCATGCTAACAGAGTGTAGATCTAGGATCACCAGGAGGGAGGGTCTGGCAAGCTGTAAAATCACGTCACTACTTTGTCTCTACCTAAAATGAAAAAATCAAAACAAAAACAAAAACATGAGGGTATTCTTTTTTTAAAGTTCAGGTAGTTCGGGTAGTCCGATATGGAGACAGTTTTAATTTATCATTCACCATCAGGTTCCAATGTGGAATGTAGAGACACAGGTTTGTTGTGGCCAGCTTCTAATTCGTTCCATTGTAAGAGTCTGTCGCGCAAGTTTTGCATTTCCACATAAAGTGAGAAACAGTTGGTTTGTCGTGATTGGTAATCTCATATTTTACCTACTCTGTTAGCCTGAGCTAGTCCCATGGTGTAATGATGAGCGCTCAGGACTTTAAATCGTGCAGATTCAAGTTCAAATCTCAGTAGGCCCTCATGTAGCGGGCATAATACGCAACGCCTTGTAGGGGTAGTAATAGTACTTACTCACCTTGAAAGATTAGATTAGTGAAGGGATCTGGGTCCCCATTCCCAATGCAATTAGTCTCAGTACCTACGTGGGTAAGTACGTGGATGCCTGTCCTGCTGAACATAGTAGTTAGTGCGTTACACCCTATAAGATATGGTGGGGTGGGCTTCACGCTAAGGTATTTGACACGGTGGCCCCTGACGTGTAGAGTGTATGCTGTGCTATGGGTCCAACTCAGCATAACCCTCCCTCCCCAGAACCAACAGGACAGTTGAGACGCCCCTACTCCAAAGTAAGTACACAACTCCAAAATACTTATAAACCCTCAGGTAAGTATTGCAATAAGCCCTAAACTCCAAACACAGTAAAGATGAATCAATAGGCAACAACAGTTTAGTATTAATTGAATGTAATACTATAGGATAACAATAGCAAAAAGAAAATGTGCAAAAAACAAACAAACATAAGAGTTTGACTTTCTTTGTATACACAGTATCTCTTGGTATACACAATATCAACACAACCTCAAATGAGAAACTCACTCTAAATGTTGAGTATCAAAACCAATGAATGTTCAAACATAAACAGTTCAGTTGGTTTTGTTAACACAGTCTAGTAATGAGTAATAACGAAACTGACCCAAATACCAGTCTGATGGATCCTGGGCACACGAGACGAGCCGCTGGAGACATGCCTGTAGGGCAGGGCAAACCACGTGACGTGCGTGTAGTCTACGTGACTCACTGTAGACGTTAGATGGCGCCACCAGCAATGCAATGCGTTCAGTGTTCACACTGCTGTTGAAATAACTTTCACTCAGGCAGCAATCTCCCGCCTCAAAACTACAAAAAACACGACTGTCCTCCGAGTGCTCTTCTCAGCCTCCAACAGTTCATCCGAACGCACTGAGAACTAACGAGCCACTACGACCAGTGAGCTAGCTAGCTTCACTGACAAATAGACTAACGTTAGTACTATAGGCTTATCAATAGTGTAACGTGCATGGATAAGCAGACACGTTGGTCCTTGACTAACAAGTCGCACCCTTTAGTCGACTGGTTAACGTTGTCGCTTGGGGAGTGGGAGACACGGGTTCGCGTCCCGGCTGCGACGCTTCCCGGGCTGCCCCCCGAATTCGCTACAATATCAAGTGCGGTACTAAGGTAGTGCTGGAGAGAGTCCAATCACTATACACTGATGTCTACTAATGCTGTCTAGAATCCTCTTCGTGCCTCATGCACACTACAACAATGGCAAATGTTCCTCTGAAACTCACGGCACCGATGAAGCACTGACGTCCACAGTCCAGGACCATTTCAAACACTCCACTGCTAGTCGGGGGAATCCATGCTAGCTGGTGGTCACTCGCAGCCTCCCTGCAGGACACCTTCTCCGACGCACCCCAGGAAACATGAATTCGTCCCAAAGGATTCTGGTAGACAGTAACACATTCACTCCACGTACAGTACGTGTCTGTCTCCCTCTCTAGATTTCGTATTTTCTTCTATTAGTAAAAAAGATTTGTTCAGCGACCCGCACACAGCAGCCACGCTCTCGCTCACCATGCCTCTTATTTCCCCCCCCTGCCCCCGGTGTGTTCGAGAGCCTCGTTCTGATTGGCTACGATGGAGGACGCTTCCCTGATATTAACCCTATCACATACGACCATACTCGGAATAGTTGCATACCCTACACTCAGATGTATGTTGTAGCGATCATGAATGGGTAGACTCGCTAACAGGTCGGACCCTTGAGTTGACTGGCTGGCGCAGTCGCGACCCGGGTTCGTTTCCCGGTGTCCCGTTTGCCCGGTGTCAGAAGTGGGATGGTGAGACCGCGAGGCAATCGGAAGCACGTGCGCCCAGAGGCGCGAGGGAGCTGGTCTGCTGAGGGGGGGCAGTGTAACGATCAGGAATGAGTAGACTCACTAGCCATTTGGCTAACGTTTTGGACCCGTTAGTCGACTGGTTAGCGCGGTCGCCCGTGGTGCGGGAGACCCGGGCTGAATTCACTACAATATTTTTGTTTTGTACAACATGCAAATCAACTGTAACTTTAATGAAAATAATATTAATATTCTTTCTTTTCAGATGGCATAATAACATAAACAGTGGTTTGATAATAAACAAGTTAATATTTTGCTGTGATGGTTGTTTCTTACAGTAGTCCTTGTATATCAATTATGTTGGTAGGATGAGGGTTAAAGAAAATGGGCGTGTCATGGCATATTGTAGAGACAAGTTAAATTAACTTATTAGCTAAGTTTATTGCACCTTCGATGTTGGGGTATCAAGGTTATCGATGTTAACAATCTTGGGAAGAGGCAATGTTGGATAAGTTTATTGCTCCTTTGTAATTCAATGAGCATGAGGTGTGCGCGCGCGCTTGTAGTGCTTTCAATGCTAATTGGCTTCTGGTGCGCGTGCACGTTCGGTCGCGCGGGGTGGGGCTTAGGGGCGTAGCCTGTATTTGATTGGTCAGGGGGCTTTAATTGAATTTGATTGGCCAGTGGGAAAGGGACGAAGGGCAGTGGGCAGTGCTTGCTTCTGATTGGTCACAGGGTGGGGCTTATGGGTCATATATCGCTCAAATCTTCTTTTTTTTGTGCTAATGTGACAGGAGGGGGGTACTACTTTTCTCTGGAGCAGGTTGATAATTAAACAGTTTAAGTCAAAGCCTTTTGTTGCACTCTACCCAGTGTAGAAGTGAGTTGTGTTGAGCGGCATTTTTTTGGGGGGTTTTTTTGCATAAAATGCAAAGACAACATAAGAGGTATCCTGCTGGACAATGTCCTGTATGTTGTTGTTTTGTGTATGAATGACAATGACATAAAATCATCCACTTCTATGAAAACATAGGAGGTGAAACGTTAATAGATGGTTTCATTATCAAATAAAAGCACAATATGAAATTCTTTGTAGAATTCTATTGCTTCAGAAAAAGTTAAACGTACGCATCGGTGGAAAAAATCCCTGAGAGCGTGATAGTTCTTTGTCGTGTTAGCTAATAGACATTGTGGGGTGGGGAATGTGGCATATGTGTTTAGATATTTGCGTTGTTGGATTTTGGAGATCTCTGTCACGACCGACAGAGAAGGAGTCCACCCTATGGGCGGAATGGTAAATCCCCTCCACTGATGAGCACATTATGGGGGAGTGGAGAACGGCACAGGGGTGGACCCTGGGCCCTTCATCATCACTGCAGGCCTGTTGAGCAACACCCTCATCAAGGACAACAGTCGTGTTTACGCTTTCAAAACGTAATGTCACACAGCTCTCTCAGGTATGGTTCACTTGAAAGAATACCTTTTATTGTTCATAGTTAGAACAGTCCAACATCGTGGAAAATAGTTTTATCAAACCTGTGGCACAGTATAGAACACCCCAAAATTACCTATTTAAATAGAGGCCATTGATGTAACAAACAGTACCTATCTTAAAACCACTGCCACTACAGTAGGCCGCCAAAACTACTACTATTACTACCACTGCTACTACTGATACTACTACAACTACCTCAGTACCACTAATGATAATAATAATAATAATTATAATAATAATGATGATGATGATGATGATGATGATAATAAATTGGACTACAGCATTTCAAAGTTTACAAAGGTATTCTCTGCAAGAAAAAAAGACAAATGTAGCTCAGTGGTGACAAGAAATAAAAATACAAGTAATAAAAGAAAGCGAGAAAAACTTATATAAAACACCACCACCACCAACAACAACAACACCAACAACAACAACACCACCACCACCAACAACGACAACCACAACAACAACAACCAACAACAACAACAACAGATGCAAGAACAAGTAGACAGTCACAGGATTGGGGGTAAGATAAGGATGCTGGCTGCAGTGAGGCTCATGAGGGACTGAATGAGGTCATACTGACGGGCAGCTTGACAGCGAGTGTCTCGAACGGCGGGAGGAGCGAGAGACTCGTCAAGGTATTTAAATTGACCAGAAGACCTCGGCATTGAATTCTGCTTCATGACCTCCGCACAGCTGAGCTGGTCCTTCCACCACGGGCTGTGGATGGAGTGAACTGGAAAATCAAACTCAACGCCAAAGAGTGGACATTTTCACTGGTGCCACAAGCGGCGTTATTGGTGTAAAGACATGCATTAAATGGGTGGCACTGGCGACAATCCATCTGCGGCCCTGCAGTACTCGACAGGAGAGAGGCATTGTTCCCCGAGGTTTGGGACTTTATTTTCCTTTAAAATTCTGACACCCGTAAGAGGTAGGAGGAGGAGGAGGAGAAGGAGAAGGAGGGGTTCCTCAGCAAAACGAATGCTTCTCTTTTTGGCTCTGCTCCTGTCAGCTCCATAACCCGGCATCTCCGGGAATCCAGCGGCGAGCTGGACACATCTCTTTGTGTTTTCAGTTGCCTTGATTGGCTGCCAGGATGCACGGGCTCCGGTTGGTTGAAAAGAGGGAGCTCCAGCGCAAGTGTGTGTGGGCAGGGTGCAGTACGAAAACCATTATTCGCTCTCCTTCTGTGAGACATTCACAGTCTCCATGAGGAGAAGAACGACTGGGATTTCACTCCTACCTAAAATGGCCATGGACGGTCAAAATGACGGCCGGTTTTTAAACTCTATATTCTGTCAAGATAAATAGCCAGTTGAAATATTAATGCTTTACATATGTTACTATGTCTGCTAGGAAAGGACTGACACCAAAATTAACATTTTAACAACTTGAATACTATTTTTAAACCATTTAAAATGGCCGCTGTCCAACGTCTGTCAATACTGCAGTGCCTCGGTGGTAGTCATGGTGCGTCTGTAACGGCGCCTGTAACCAGACATGTTGGACATAATCAGAAATCAAGTTTAGACTGTTTCTCTCCACTGGAGGACGCTAGTGTGTTTCTAGGGCAGAACAACGAACTTCACGAAGGAAATGACGCCACCAACACACGTCATAAATACTGACATGACGACGCGCACGACCACGCGTAAATTACGAGCCGTCTTTTTGACTGCTCATGGTCATTTTAGGTAGATCTTATCGCAACTTTTTTTGTGCAATTGATCTAAACCTAATTTTTAGGAGCATTCAGAGAGCGGCAGGTCTGTAAATGAAAATGCAAAACCTCCACATTGACGGCCTCGGCCGTTCTGGTGTTAAAGCGAGGGACAAACATGTAATCGCGTAAATTTGTCCATTAAGCCGAGGCCATGCAGAGAGGTACCGCAATTTAACGGGAGGAAACGTGAGGGCCGGCCATTCCCGGAGACCTGCTGGAATAGCAGCGGGGCCACCTTTACCTGCAGGGCGAGGCTTTGCGTTCAGAGACGACACCGGACAACAGTCCACAATCTGTGGCCTTGGTGCACAAAACCGGTGTTTACCGTTCAAAGGAGAAAGCAGTGTTTTTGAAAGAGTGACTGGAAAAGACGGGAGGAGGAATACGACCAAAAAAAAATAAGGAGCGAGGGAGGCAGAGACCGGGGTACTTTGGTCTAAAAAAAGACATTAAAAAGCCATTTTTGAGCAGAGAGAAAGCGCGTACTAAAGGGGCAGAAGAGGGCATCACGTGCTTGAGATGTACTTCACTCTTTAGACCTTCATACCCCCCTCCCCCCTGCGGACCAGTGGTACTGAATTGATGCGAGTTTGATTCGTTGTGTGCTTTGTAAATGATGTGCATTATGACATCACATTAGCGGGCTCCCGGCAGCGGGCAGGTTAATGTGGGACACCATGTGACGACGCGTCCTAGCAGGTAATCGCTGCTCACGGTGTACGTGTTAATAGTGAATACTACAGACGTGCTACTGTGGGTCAGTACACATTTAGAACAACGGCACGTGTGTGCACAGAGCACCCCGCAAGGTCGTGTCTTCAGCTCAGCCTGGCGGGTTTATGAAGGCGGAAACCTGCTGCGGCGCAGTAAACATCCCCGATGAAAATCAAGAGAGGAACCAATTACTGGGTTTAATGACTGTTGGAATGGCTTTCAGTGTAAAAAAAAACAAAACAAAACAAAACAACAAGAAGAAAATATAAAACCTGTATTTATGGTTGGAATCGGCTGGAGAGAAGATCCTCCTCGCTTTATGGGGGCATTAATATTGCAGCTCTCTGGACAGGCTCTGAGCCCGTGTGTGTGTGTGTGTGTGTTTTTACAGCCATTGGAGAGGTGAGGAGGTACTGACCCACTTCAATAAGAAGGAACAATGAGATCCATCCTAAGCCGTGCAGCGGAAGTGGCCCGGACCGTCCCTTATGCACAGACTATGTTTTATTCATATGGATATCATCACTTTGCCGGGGGTGGAGATGAAGACAGTGATTAATATCAATATCTTGACAAAGGAAATGTCTCTAAAATGGTTGGCCAATTTGTGTTCCACTGAAACACTTTGTGCAAAAGACAAAGAGCCGGGTGATTAGTTCGAGCTCGTTGGTCCCAGGGCTTGGAAACAAATGAGTAATGCCTTATGCACCCTGTCCCCACGAACCTCCAACCTCCCCCATCCCACCCACCGAGTGGTACAAGCGATTAGAGCGCCATTAGTCGAGCACAAGGGAGGTTCAGTTCTGGACCGCACCAGATTTATGATGGTGGGGGCCCACGCACCAGTGACCCTCTTCAACTTGGCCCTTTGTGCGCCTCCACCGTAGATACAGTTAATGGATTCACACAATGAGCCTCAACAGCCCCACGATGATGGATCTGGGGCATTGTGAAAAGCTCCTCAGACAAAGCAGGTATTTCAGATGCTTGTCATCCAAACTAAGGAGTTGGAGGAGAACATGATACGCAAAGTGTTCCTGTGAACATTCGGAGGGGAATATAACTGGGACGCGGTGCGGCGTTCCTGACTGAACCGTTAGCACTTTAATTGCACAAGTGGGAAAGCGATTTGATTTTAATCCTGCCATGGAACTGAGCTACTGTAGAGGTGTCCAGCAAACATGGCTAAAATTCACACACACACACACACACACACACACACACACACACACACACACACACACACATTCTTGTACTTCCATTTTTCTGAGGACACCTCATTGACTACGTTCATTCCCTAGCCCTTAACCCAAATCCTCCCCTATTAGAAGCACATACCTAACCTTACCCTAACTTTACCCTAATCCTAACCCTAACCCTAATCCTAACCTTACCCTAATCGTAATCCTAAACCCTAATCCTAACCCTAAACCCAAATCCTAATCCTAACCCTAAACCCAAATCCTAAGTGACAGAAACAGTTCATTGATATTAAAAGAAAGTGAGATGGAGGATACAAGCGGCTGAAATGAGTTTCCTCCATAGGGTGTCTGGGCTCAGCCTTAGAGATAGGGTGAGGAGCTCGGACATCCGGAGGGAGCTCGGAGTAGAGCCGCTGCTCATTCGCATCGAAAGGAGCCAGTTGAGGTGGTTTGGGCATCTGATTAGGATGCCTCCTGGGCGCCTTCCTTTGGATGTTTTCCGGGCACGTCCAACTGGGAGGAGACCCTGGGGTGGACCCAGAACTCGCTGGAGGGACTACATGTCCAATCTGGTCTGGGAACATCTTGGGATCCCCCAGGAGGAGCTGGAGGGCGTTGCTGGGGAGAGGGACGTCTGCAGTGCCCTGCTTAGCTTGCTGCCACTGCAACCCGACCCCGGAGAAGAGGCTGATGATGAGATGAGATGAAAGAAAGCTGAATATGGACGGAGGACCTAATGGGTTCAGGGTTTATGGAGTTGTCAAGAGCCCGGACATGGTTATCATAAAATAGACCAACACGGTGATTTTGGAAAGAATTTCTATTGTTTTCCACCGTATTTCAGACACGTGTGGCTTTATTAACTGTGCTGGGATTCCACCACCTCTCTCATCTGTCTCTATTGGGAGCCATCAGGCATAAACCGGGCTCAGGCTGCACCTCTCCTCCACCCTCACACCGATGACAGCGCTCGGTGTTTTTCTGAGTTTCTTTCCCCGCTGCAGGAATGGAGCTCCCACAATTCATATTCACCGGAAGTAGAGCTTGTTATCTGCTCGATTACAGTGAAGAGCAATGGTCCCCGGGCGCTCACTGACATCTGTGGTTTTCTCTATCGTTGTTACACCTGACACTTCAGGACATGGTAATATGTGTTTCTTTAACACTAGAAAGACCGGGATTTCACTCCTACCTAAAACGACAACGAGCGGTCAAAATGACCGCCGGTTTTTAAACTTTATATTCTGTCAAGATAAATACCCAACTGAGATAGTAACGCGTTAGTGAATCGTTTCCCAACCCAGTCCTCAAGGACCCCCTATCCTGCAGATTTTCATTGTAACCCTGCATAGGTAGCCCTGCCTGTACTTACTCAACCAATCATCTCACAGCACTTAATTAAGCAAGGTGTGCAACGGCTGACATAAGTAATTGCTGATTGGTTGAATAACTACAAACAGGTACCTATTCAGGGTTGCAAAGAAAATCTGGAGGATAGCGGGTCCTTGAGGACTGGGTTGGGAAACACTGTGTTAGTGTGTCTGTCAGGAAACAACTGACGTCAAAATTAACATTTTAACAAATAAAATAGTGTAGCGAATTTGGGGGGCTGCCGGGACGCGAACACTAGTCTCCCGCACCACAGGCGACTACGTTAACCAGTCAACTAAAGGGTCCCATTCCTTAGCCAAGGGCCAGCCAGTCTAGTCTTCCGTGGTCGGGAAGCGTGTCCCCACGCTTCAGCGCACCAGCTCCCTCTCGCCTCTGGGCGCACGTGCTTCCCATGGCCTCACGGTCTCACCATCCCACTTCTGACACCAATGTGGCAAATTCAGGGGACAGCCGGGAACCGCAGCAGCCGGGACGTGAACCCGGGTCTTCCGCACCACGGGCGACTGCCCTGACTACTCGACTAAAGGGTCTGAGCCATTAGCCAAGGGCTAGCGAGCCTAGTCATCCGTGATCATTACACTATTTTTAAACCATTTGAACTTCAGAGAGACATGGTCGAACTTGAATAACAAAAGTGAAAATATTACCTGAAAAACAAAACGGAAAACACATATTGCTAATCTAACAAACGTAACAAGACCTACAAAATGTGAAATGTTAAACAAAGAACAGAAAATAACAACTGAAACAGTCCCAAACAACGACTGGAACATAAAAACTACTAGAACGACCGTGGGCGCCCAGGGATTTTAAACTCTATATTCTGTCAAGATAAATACCCAGCTGAGATATTAATGCATTACATGTGTTAGTACGTCTGTTAAGAAACTAACTGACACCGAAATTAACAGTTTAAACATTTTAAGAAGAAGGAAGAAACTATCCACTTTACTACAGTTTTGGTTTGCATCCTCATCACATTCTGCACCACGTGAGTCCGGGTCACGAGGCTGTCGTCACACAGGAGAACACAGGAAGTGATGTGTGGATTTGAGGTGGATGTCAAAGAAATGTTGTGCCTCTTTGCATGAGTGGTTTGTTTCACTATGGTAACAACCCCCCAAACCATGTACACCGTGTGTTTTCCTCCACCCGGCAGCTTTGATCATGCTGAGATGGTTTGCTCATGCCTGACACCGCCCTCTTTTCCCTCCCCCATCACTCCCAGAGCTAGTTTCTGTCCCACACACTTGTGTGATGGAGAAAAGAGAAGTGGGAGGTGGCCCCTCCCTTGTCTTCCCAAAGAAAGTCACAAAACTACCAACAAGGAGCGCGGCTGATAAAGCGCATTCAGACTGGTGACAGATGGCTGCTGGCGTGTAGAGGACTTCTCTTTACAACCACCAGCGCACCCTGACACACCAAACTAATGTTTCCTTGGTTTAAAAAGGCCCAATAAGAGACTGTGGGGGGCGTAACAAAACACCCTTTATAATGCAACCTTTCCTGCATGATTGCACTATGATATAAATATATATGTAGCGCCTCCAGTGCAAACTAGGGGTAGCAGTAAAGGTGCTAACATCTAACCAGGTTCGGTGAGGGGTTTGCCTTGACTAACTCACCAGAGGGGTTGATGTGCAGTTGAACAGTTAACAATTTTCTTGCCTCACAACAGCAAAATATACACAACGCTGACTTTTACATAAAAGAATTGGAAATAAAACAAAATAGCACTCTTTAAAGTAAATAAAATAAT
>JAJHIY020000633.1:70000-227500 GCA_022114975.2 Lampris megalopsis
GCCGTAAACAGAAGTCTAATTTGTGATGTTACAATTCACAGCCTCGGGCTGTTGTGTAGAGAACTAATAGAACACGACGTGTGTCCATATTTTAACTTGTCTAAACTTTTACCTTTTATTTTGTTTATTTATCCCGGTTATTTGACCAGAATGGTCCCGTCGAGATACAGTATCTCTTCTGCCAGGGAGTCCTGAAGATGGGCAGCACAATAGACTAAAAAGGGTTTCATATGAAAGTACAAACAGGAACAGATGATGTCACAAGACATACCAAAAACACAACGTACTGAAAGAAAGATACAGGGGCCAGGTGCTAAAAAGAGTCACGGGAAGGAACGGCCCTCGTTAAAAGCGATGGCATTGTTCTGTAAAAAGGGATTTGTGATTTCTGTGTCAGGAAAATGGTGCAGCGTCACACTATTAGGCCTACCGTCACAGCTATCTAATTAAAAGTATCGTTTTTATGACAGACACGTGTGTTTTGTGTCTTTGTTTGACCCTTGTTAGCTGCAATTTGTAAAACGTTATACACTCGGGCTAATAGCTGAGGGAATGTGGACCTGGAGCTGGTCCCTGGGCGCTGCCCTGCGGCTGCCCACTGCTCCTAGTGTACAGGATGGGTTGAATGCGGAGGACTTATTTCGTTGCAATGCGTGTACCGAGAAATTACAATAAAAGAAATTATTGTAAACTACTAATAAGACACGTTATCCCCTAGCTAACGAGTCTGACCCTTTAGCCGAGCGGTTAGTGCTGTCGCCTTGTGGTGCAGTACACCCGTATCGAATCCCGCACGGGGCAAGAAAATAACCGGTTACACTATGAACAAATATAAATCATATAAACAAAATGTAAACTACTAATAAGACACGTTAGCCCTAGCTAACGGGTCTGACCCTTTAGCCAAGCGGTTAGTGATGTCGCCTTGCGGTGCAGTACACCCCCGTATCGAATCCCGCACCGGGCAAGAAAGTAACCGGTTATAATAACAATACTTGTTGGAGCTAGTTTTTGTGCGTCTATTTCACAGCGTTTTGTCAGACATCTCGGCTTCGGAACCTATTATCACGAGCGTGTATGTAGGTCTGCAATTTATCCATAAGAAGCGTTGCCACAAGCTGCTATGCCACAAAAAGTGCACAGATAGGAGATTTCTGTCTGGCCTATGTTGGCTAGACAAGATGGCGGCGTGAATTCACCCAGCACCGTGCATGCAGGGTCTTTGATGGCTGGGAGAGCTGGCGCTGGATCAGCTGGGGGAGCCTGGTCTGCTGCGTCCTGTGGGCCCAGGGACCACGGCCCTGACCGGAACTGCGCCCGAGGAGGAGGCACCGAGGGCGGTCTGACAGGACGCGGAAGCGGGGCAGGCTAAGCTAACTGCTAGCCCATGCAGACCGGCGGTTCATCCTGGCTGGCGGTCACTGGAATTTTTATCTTTCTTTCTTTCCTCTTTTTGTTGTTGTTGCTTTGTTCTCTCTCTTTTTGCAGACTGTTGGTGGTGTCGTTTTTCAGGAAATTTGGGATATGTGTTTTGTCTTGCACTGCTGTGGGCTGGGGGGGAAGCGGAATTTCGTCGTCCCCGACTCCTGATGCAACGCAGAGACACGGGCAACGGCAACGACGAGAGCAACGCGGAAATACCTGCGGCGCCATCTTGGATTGTGAAAGGGGGGGGGTGTAGGTTAATGCGCTGTTATGAGCCAGGTGGGAAAAAAAACAAGCATCCTAAATACTGCCACCTTTTCTCCAGGTTCCCTCTTGATTCCCCGTGTGCCTGTTAATCATCGAAACTAGGGTCATTAAAGGCAGGCTAATCGAAGCCCCCCTACTTAATGATCTCTGCATAAGTGTGCGTGTGTTCGCTTGCGCGTGCGGGTTTTGTGTTTGCGCCTGCGTGGGCGCAGAGATCCGGCGCCGAGCACGTGGCTGCATTGCCAGATCCACATCCACGGCTCGGTAGGCGCCAGGCTCGTCACGCCGGCTCTGCGGCGTGCCGCCTGTTCCCATTGTTCCCGGTTCACGGCTACTGCGGGAGATAAGGGGACGGCGTGAGATTGCGTGGACAGCACATTATCTGGTTTGTCTGTCTTTGCTTGACTTTCCTTTTGTTTAGCTAAGCAGCTTAGGGGGGGTGCTTGTACGGCGGAAAGTGTCCTGCGAGCCGGTGGGTACCGAGGTATTCTGAACAGCCATCTATCTCTGTCCCTCCTTTCAGCCGCGCTGTTGTGCTGACGTGATGCTTCTCTCTGCCGCATAGAGACCCACGCAGAGATAAATAGCCCCCCCCACCCACCCACCCACCCCCGCCCCCGCCCCCACTTCGCTGGACGCACACTTAAATGAAACGGCCGATGCCCGATAGAGCTCGGTACAGCGCGTGCCGTGCCGGGGGTCCGGAGAAACCCCGAGCCTTACGAGGCCCAAACCACCCTTTCCCCTGGCACGGCTGCTGCGCCACTCTGATTGGTTCCTGCAGCAGAGAGGCGAGGCTGCCCCGCGCTCCCCCTCTGACTTCCGCTCAGTTTGCCTCTGTGTTTGTGGGTTTTACGCGCGCACGCGCGCGCACACACGAATGCATCCACACACGAACATAACTTCACATTTATCCGCTCTGATTGGACCCCAGGGGGCGCTGCATTAGCACTTTACAAAGATTCCCGCGCCAAGCCCTTATTAATTACACGCAGCACACAACCACCTGTGTTTTCTGTGCAGCCTACTTGTTCCCTCTGCGTCCATTTGCCCAACATCCTAATCAGTTTTCTTGCACCAGCGGCCATGCGCAGCAGCAGCAGCAGCCCCCCCCCCCCCATCTTGGTATGCAAGCACGTGCGATGGGCGACGCATTCCGCTGACCTGCTGTGTAGAGCTGGATGTATAATCCATACCTGGATCATTTGGAGGACGAATGAAGTGGCGCCAAGGTTTTGGCACGAACATGCTTCGGCTCGGCACATGAAGGTGATGCATGCTTGGGGAGATAAGCGATGGAGCAACCTGTCGCATGGCGACACCTTCAGTCTCAACCAAAAGGGTCCTGTGTGCGCACAGAATTTGATTTGGCGGGAAATAAACCTGTGTGTGTGTGTGTGTGTGTGTGTACTCTATGAGAAGATGGTGGTATTTCTGCACTCACTCTGCATGTGTGTGTGTGTGTTTTCTGTCTCGGTGGGTAGGTGGGTGGTTTTGGGAGGGGATCTACTGCAATACTCTGCATGCCTTTCCTCAGCACAACAAGCAGTGTACGGATATATCTGTGTTTGCAAGTGTGTATTTAGTGCACTGACCCCACCATCACCACCAATCCTGCCAACCCCCCTCCCCTTCTCTCTCGCTCTCGCTGTCTCTCATTCCCCATCTCCCTCTCTCTAGCTGCTCAGCTGAGATCAGCGGAGCGATGCAGGGGAAATAAACAGCAAGCATTTCAGCAGGTCGGGCCTAATTAAACACAGACCTCAGCGCTGCAGATAGCAGTCGAGCTTTAGCCTGCACTTCTCTTGACCGGCCTGGTGGGCTGTGCTGCGGACCCTCCGTTGCCATGATGATGTTATACATCAGTATACCATGGTGTACTGGGTGAGCGGCCTCACCCAGTACCAGTGTGGGAAGATGGCGGCGCTAATTCACGTTTGTGGCGGCCTCACCCAGCACCGTCCATGCAGTGTCTTTGTCCACGTCTGTGTCTACGTTTGATGGCTGGGAGAGCTGGCGCTGGATCGGCTGGGGGAGCCTGGTCTGCTGCATCCTGTGGGCACAGGGACCACGGCCCTCGAGCTGCACCCGAAGAGGAAACACCGAGGGCGGTCCGACAGGATGCAGAAGCGGGGCAGGCTAAGCTAACTGCTAGCCCATGCAGACCGGCAGTTCCGACAGTCACCCTGGCTGGCGTTCGTTCTCCTGGACAGTGATTTATTTATTTTGTTTAGTTTAGATCTATATAGAACTAACACATGCATGTGTTAGTTTGGATATATGTGTTCTTGTAGGTTTTGGAAATGTTTTTGTCTGCTGTGGGCTGGGGAAAATGATGTGTCGCTTCATTTTATGTGCTCAAGTGCATGAAATGAAATGACAAAGTTTTTCTGATTCTGTTTCTGATGTTACCATGATGTTACCATGGTGTTACCGTGGTGTAACCATGATGTTACCATCATGTTCCCATGATGTTCCCATGATGTTACCGTGGTGTTACCATGATGTTACCATGATGTTACCATCATGTTCCCATGATGTTCCCATGATGTTACCGTGGTGTAACCATGATGTTACCATCATGTTCCCATGATGTTCCCATGATGTTACCGTGGTGTAACCATGATGTTACCATCATGTTCCCATGATGTTACCATGATGTTACCATCATGTTACCGTGGTGTTACCATGATGTTACCATCATGTTCCCATGATGTTACCGTGGTGTAACCATGGTGTTCCCATGGTGTTACCATGATGTTACCATCATGCTACCATCATGTTACCATCATGTTCCCATGATGTTGCCATCATACTACCATGATGTTACCATCATGCTACCATCATGTTACCATGGTGTTCCCATGATGTTATCATGGTGTTACCATCATGCCACCATCATGGTAACATGATGTTACCATGGTGTTACCATCATGCTACCATCATGCTACCATGATGTTACCATGATGTTCCCATCATGTTGCCATCATGTTACCATGATGTTACCATGGTGTTACCGTCATGCTACCATCATGTTACCATGATGTTCCCGTGATGTTGCCATCATGTTACCATGATGTTACCATGGTGTTACCATCATGCTACCATCATGCTACCATCATGTTACCCTCATGTTACTTTCATGTTCCCATGATGTTGCCATTATGTTACCATCATGTTCCCATGATGTTGCCATTATGTTACCATCATGTTACCATGGTGTTACCATGATTTTATTATGGTGTTACCATCATGCCACCATCATGCTACCATCATGCCACCGTCATGTTACCATGATGTTCCCATGAGGTTGCCATCATGTTACCATGATGTTCCCATGATGTTCCCTTCATGTTACCATCATGTTACCATCGTGTTACCATGATCAGTGGCTGCTGGGACTGAGTGCCAAGGATGCAGAGATGAGACGGCAGGCAGCTCATGCCTTCTTCTCAAGCCCAATGTCAACACAATGGAGGAGAGCAGGGCTCAAGTCAGCAGAGCACTTGGGGTAGCACTGAACCAGTGGACCCTACCGGTTCCCAGCGTTAAGGCCCGTTTCAAGGCAAGATGATATTAGCTTACTCGGCCCAATGAACTGAACGTGTGGCTTTGCCGAGTCTTTTCAAGTCACGCAAAGGCACTTTCAAGTCCAGTTAAAAGATCCTCAGTGTAATAACAATGAGCCAGAGGTTCTAGATGTTATCTGTCAACCCGCCATCATTTCAGTGCGCCCCCCCCCCATATCGATTGGTGTTCTGACTTATTATGTTGTAGTGGTTATAGGGATACACAATTCCCCTTACTGAGCTAGTAGGAACGTTTGTTTACAGTGGCGCACTTCCGCTGCGCGGGTTTGTGTTGTTGCTGTTGTTGTGCCGAAGGGATAAAAGGTGCACGTCGTGTAGCCGAAAGGGAAAGTTGTCACGACTCCTGGATCGAGCTCCCCTCCCATGTCAAAGCTGCTATGTCTGGCAGCACTGTGGGCTCGATGAACTGTTTTAGCAGTCCTTGCAAAGCTGCACACCCAGTGCAGCTCAGGGTTTGTGTAAAACCTCCCGAGAGGAGGCGTTTCAGAGGCGGTTTCATCCCGCCGGTCGATGGGAAAGAAATGCGCAGCACAAATAAAACATCAGAGCCGCTCCTGCGGAAGCGGTTCCCCACAGCGGGCGTTTAAGCTCCCCGAGGAGGCTACGACCAACAGCGTGCGCCTGTTTGTGTTCAGGTGCGGACGAGGTGGTGGAAGGAGTCAAGGCTTCCCTCCTTATTAAATCTTTGCTTTTGTTTGCCCTCTTGAAGAACACACCTAAGCCGCCGCACCGCCCCCTCGCAGCCTCGATGCATAATTCAGTCAGCGGCTGCGGTGGAGAATCCCCCCAGCAGTGCAATGTTTTCTGCGGCAGCGCTCCAGAGCGGTGACCCCGAGTTCCGGTTCCCCTGGTCTAAGGTGATCCTCTGCTGCAACCGGTGTTGCAGAGGGTGAAGGGACATATGCTGGACGGGGGGCAGGTGACGTGCTTGGACGTGGACTCGCAGTATTGGCGCGCGTGCACGCCACACGCCGCGTCTTCAGACCTCCGATGGGCTGAAGTGCGCCACTCCATCCGGCCGTTCCTCTGACCTTGTATATCCGGTTTGACCTTTTGACCGTCGCCATGCCACTTAAAATAAGCAGTTCCATCTGCACGGCGCTATACTTATACCACTTACTCTCAGCGTCTGTATGTGTGTGTCTGGGGGGGGGGTGGAGAGAGCAGGAGAGAGAGGGAGAGAGAGGGGGGCGAGGGAGAGGTAGAGAGGAAGAGCGTTATTGAGAGAGAGGGAGAGAGATGGAAAGAGTGAGAGAGGGCGAGGGGGAGAGAGGGAGTGAGCGTGAGCGAGAGAGAGAGGGAGAAGGAGAGAGAGAGGGAGAGAGCGAGAGCGAGAGAGAGAGGGAGAAGGAGAGAGAGAGAGCGAGATTGAGGGAGAGGGAGAGAGAGCGAGGGAGAGAGCGAGAGAGGGAAAGAGTGAGAGAGGGCGGGGGGGGGGGAGAGGGAGGGAGCGAGAGAGAGAGGGAAAGAGTGAGGGAGAGGGAGAGAGTGAGAGAGGCAGAGAGAGAGCGAGAGAGAGAGGGCGAGGGCGAGGGAGAGAGAGTCAGAGGGAGCGAGAGAGAGGGAGATGGAAAGAGTGAGAGAGGGGGGGGGCGAGGGAAGGGAAGGGAGGGAGGGAGAGAGAGAGAGCGAGAGAGAGAGGGAGAGGGAGAGAGAGAGGAGGAAAGAGATGGAAAGAGTGAGAGAGGGCGAGGGAGAGGGGGAGGGAGAGAGAGAGAGAGTCAGAGAGGGCGAGGGAAAGGGAGAGAGAGGAGAGGGAAAGAGATGGGAAGAGCGAGAGAGGGCGAGGGAGAGGGGGGAGAGAGAGAGGGGGGGAGTTCTTACCCATTGTGATGTTTATCTGACATTTTCCACTGGCCCGTGACTCAGTGGGCTGTGATTGGAGCAGAACCCACTGGGCTGGCAGGACCCTCCCACCGCTGACTCGTCTGACAGGCTGTGGGGGCAGCGCATCCCGGCACCCCGATTCACAAGAGGCCGCCATGATGACAAAACATTCCGATGGGATTAGATGGGCTGTTTGGACCGCTACGCACTTGCACCCTGTGTCCTGTGTGTGTGTGTGTGTGTGTGTGGGGGGGGGGGGGGGTTCTGTCTAATCTCCATGACTGTGCGCGTGCGCGCGTGCGCGTGCGCTGCTGTGCCTTTCAGAGTCCGCGTGCACCCGCATTCATGCAACGCAGCCATGTTGCCCCGGCAATGCCTTGCACTACGCGACGTGTTGTATCTGTGTAGAGCCAGGCCCCCCAGCAACCGCCTTCCTAGTTCCCTCTCATGCATAATGCATAACTTTACATTATTTCCTCCAGAACACATCCTTTGAGTACCCTCGAGTGTGTGGATATAGTCGGAATATTAACAAGAGTTAATAAGGTGTGCGGGGTGGACCGCCGGTCTAACCCCCCCTGACACTGTCACGGTTCGGCTGTTTGTTGCCTGGCGAACCAGAGTGACTCCCTGATTCCCCAAGACGATTCCTGAATTAAACTAAACGCGTCAAGTCTGATTGACTTTGCATTCGCATTTCGAATGTGAGATGTGATATGGAATTACAAGCTATGCTTTGCGTAGTCTTAGGGGGGCTTTAGCCCACCGCTAACCGGTTAAACGTGCCGCACACAGGGCAGATTCAACGCCTCTGCCGTGCCCTCCCTGCAAGAGGAGGGGGAAATGCGTACTGTACAAAGATGTTGACTGGAGGAACTGAAATAAGCCTGTTGAAATAAACCTGTCCAAACAGCAAGTGTGCAGCGGTGTAACGGCCAGGTGTGTAGAAGCAGCAGGCGTGGGGATTCACTCAGGCTTCCCACCAGCATAGTTGTGTCCAGTACAAAAAGGTCCACATCACTGGGATAGCTATTTTAATGTCTATATCACAAAACACTGGAGGAGGTGGGGGGGGGTACATTTCCACATATAAGAATTAAACAAATCCGGATGCGACAAGATCGGGCGGCAAGGTGGCCCAGTATAGCGCTGTTCCCTCACGGCAAGAAGGTCCTGGGTTCGAACCCCCAGGCCGTGCCAGGTCCTTCCCGTGTGGACTTTGCACGTTCTCCCCGTGTGTGCTGTGGGTTTCCTCCGGCTCCTCCGGTTTCCTCCCGCCATCAAAAAAGACATGCATGTTATGTCTGTGCCCCTGAGCAAGGCAGGAAAGGAAGACCCGGAGTTGGTCCCCGGGCGCCGCGGCCTCCCGCTGCTCCTGTACAATAGCATGGGTCACGTGCGGGAGACACGTTCACCGTAGACCTACAATGGCAAAATAAAGTGGCTTTCTTTTCTCCCTCGTGCTTAGGTGACATGGGTTACGGTAACTGACCGCATCAGGGCCTTTCTAAAACGCAGAAAACGGTTAAGGAAAGGAAGGCGGGTTTACTTCCCCTTCTGCCTATTTCGGAACCGCTGATAAATGTCTAGTTTCGCTGCTTTGTGCAATCACAAGCCTAAACTAATCATTGCCACATGTAGACAGAGGGCAGAGTCTGGTCACCCTAACAGCCAAGAGCAGCAGTGTGCATGTTTCCCTTCAGTTTGATCTGCTCCTTTTCCCTTTTCTGTCTGTTTCCCCCGCTCCCAAATAATGTTCTGCTGCACTGACAAACAAACAGTGTCTTCCGTGTCTGTTCCTTTTTGTGGTTTCTGTTTGTGGACAGAGTTTATATGACCACGGTTTTACAGAGCTGCCTGTCATGTTATTTGCTCGGGAATGCAATCCACAAAAACAGAAGATATGCAGATTATGTTTTGTATTACTTGCCCAGAAAAAAAATTTATATCGAAGAATGCAATGAAACCATTGTCAAAAACAAAACTCTCGGATATAAATGAAAATACAGGATAGTGTTTATTTCTTCTCGTTTCTGTCTCCACTGTTGACCATCCTGGGCTTTTCATCACCTGTCTGCTAACAAGGCGGTGCTCACCAGTAGACCGGCGTTACTGGCGAGTGTCCTCTGGCCGTCGAAATCTCCCACAAGATGCTCTCTGAAAGCGACTCCACAGTGGAGGAGTCAACACCTAGAGCTGGCCGGGCTGCTAGACTCCAGAGCAGATGAGAGCAGGAGCAACACAGCACTGGTCAGACCGCTTGGCACCCCCACGCACGAGCTACCCAGGGCCCTGCAAGTCAGTGCCCTCAACAGGGAGCCACTGGCTAAGGCAAAGCGCATTATTTAGCCCAGGGGTGTCAAACTCCAGGCCTCGAGGGCCGCAGTGTCTGCAGGTATTTGTTGCAACCGTGCACTACACCATCTGATTAAACTAGTTCCTTTCCCTCCTTGATCCAGGAGGTGAGCTAATTAGTTAAATCAGGTGGTGTAGTGCACAGTTGCAACAAATACCTGCAGATACCGCGGCCATCGAGGCCTAGAGTTTGACACCCCTGATTTAGCCTGTCACCTCATTTCTAGTAATCACCGAAGGTATTGCTTTACACCTGGTTGACACTCCCCAGGTGTCCATCATTATTGGCTACCCCTGGCTTGGGTAAGATGCAACCCTCAAATAGACTGGGCCAAGAATACTGTTCTTGGATAGAGTCCTTACTGCCTGTCTCAATGTCTCTCCTCAGTCCTGGGACCTAGGGGGTCAGTTGAGCCTGAAGAGGTCACTGACCTCTGGAATCTGGATCTGAAACCTGTATTTAGCAGGTCATAAGCCACCTCACTTCCTCCTCACTGCCCATACGATTGCACCAATGAGCTACTACCAGAAGCTGCCCCCAACCCCCAAAGAGGCTCTACTCCCCACCCTCCCAACGAGGCTCTACTCCCCGACGGTTCCAGAGACTGAGGCCATGAACAAGTATATATGTGATGCCCTGGCTACTGGTATCATTCATCCCTTCTCCGCTCCAGCTGGTGCTGGCTCCTAAGAAAGATAAGTCCCTTCACCCTTGCGTTGACTACTTCTGCTTTTGAAAACTTGCAGGAGACAACCATTTGTACCAAGCTGGACCTCTGGAATGCCTATCATCTAGAATGCATATTCGACGGGTATGAGTGGAACAGGGCACTTAACACTCTCAGTGGTTACTGACTACCTGGTAACGCCTTTCGGATTGACTAACGCGCCCGCTGTCTTTCAGGGTCTGGTCAACGACATGGTCGACAAGTTTATCTGTGTACCTTGACAACATATTGATTCTCTCCAGGTCCCTCCAGGAACATGTGCAACACGTTTGCCGCTCTCTTCATCGGCTGGAGAACAAATTTTATGTGAAAGCAGAAAAATGTGAATTCCATGAAGACACTCTTTCTTTTGGGCTTTGTCTTGTCAGCAGGAGAACTGGAGATGGATCACGTCAAGGTGGTATTGGAGTTGCCTCAGCCGAACATCCGGAAGGACGGCCAGGGGATTTTGGGGTTTGACCTTCTACCAAGCTTATTGGCAGCTACAGCTCCATAGCTGCTCCTCTAACTGCTCTCACCTCTCCCAAGGTGCCCTTCTCTGGGTCGGTGCATGCTGAAGAGGCTTTCGTAGACTCAAATCATTTATGTCTGCCCTATTCTGGTTTTCCCTGATTCTCAGCTTCAGTTGTGGTTGAGGTAGATGCTTCCGACTTTGGATTGGGGGCTGTACTTTTCCCAATGGGTCCCCAAAGTCAACAAGTAATTCGTGTGCCTTTTTTCTCCCGAGTCCCGATTGACAGAGAAAAAAAAAACCAAAAAAAAAACACGTGGCGCAGACACGAAACAGCCTTCCAACTGAAACGCAGTTGTATTTCGTGCTGGTCAGCACGTATTTTTGTTGCACAGCGACAATCCTTCTTGACTATGACACCAAAAAGAGGTGATACCGGGTTGATAATTGTGTGATGTCATACTTTTGCGCCGCCAGTGTTTGACTAGTTACAACTGGTGCTACACGGCGATGCTTTTGCTGAAGTGCTGCTCCTGATTTTAATCATCTGTGAACTTGCAACTAAGATGTCAAGCTGGCGCTGCTGCGCCATACCGGAGACCAGCTCTTGCTGCTCCACCCCAGCTGTACACCTTCCACCGAGAGAACCGTGGGCTCGGGCTCCAAGTGACCAGCTGTGCCCGCGGAAGCAGTCGGGGCAACCCCGCCCCCAGGGGCAAAAGTTCTGCAGTGAGAAGTACTTGCGCGGAAGAGGGGAACACGCAGAGGGACGAGAAACCACCGAGAAGAGCAGACAGACCACCTCCGCCTTCAGCGATTCTCTACAAGGCGCGCTCCTCGAAGAGCGACGCTGACGAGCCACGACTCAACACCAAAGGTGGACGCGAGTAGCGGGATTTGTGCCTGCTCGTCTTCACCGAGACCTGGCTGCAGGAGCACGTACCTGCCCGGCTTGCTCGGTGCCCCGGGATGCTTCTCTCTGGTGCGCTCCGACAGGAACGCAAACTCGGGCAAGAGTGAGGGAGGAGGCGCTTGTGTCTTTTCGTCAATCAAAAGTGGCGCTCTCAATTAACCACGAGGGAGCCCGTTTGCAAGCCCCACGTTGAACTGACACGTCTCAGGCTTTCTTACTTTCTAAACCTCCCCCGTGAATTCGGGAATATCTACTCCTGTTTTTTCACAATGTGTGTCTGGTGTGTGGTGTGTGTCTGTGTGAGAGTCTATAAACGGCCAAACTAAAGCACTTGGGGCCTTGATTCTTTTTGGAGGTTATTGGGGATGATCAGGGGCGCCTATAAAAAAATAGCAGAACATTAAAATTATGCGTAATTAATTATGCATAAATATGCATTTTTCTAAAAATGGCTAAAAACCACTTTTCTCGGCATTTCAGATGATTCTGAGCATCTTTGATTTTTTCACCTGTATAAAAACATTTTTCTGGGACTTAGAAATGTTTTGCCATTATGCAAAATAAATGCATTTTTGCAAAAATGCACTTATGATCCTCATTTTTTTGGGAGGTGGTAGGTATTGTTCCAGAAAAATAGCAGAAAATTCAAATATAATTATAATAATTACGCATAATTATGCAAAATATGCATTTTCTAAAAATGGCTAAAAACCACTTTTCTCGGCTTTTCAGATGATTCTGAGCATCTGGGGGGGAGGGAGTTGGAGTGGGGGGGGTAAACCACTTTTCTCGGCATTTCAGATGATTCTGAGCATTTGGGGGGGGAGTTGGAGTGGGGGGGGGTTAGGGGCAGGAGGAAGGCGGTTAGCTGGCGGGATGAAGAGGAGGGAGATTTAGACGGGTGGATAACCAAACCGCTACATTGTAGCGGGGTTCTTCTCGTTCTATCACACACTGTCCAGATACCGCCGACTGGAAATGCTGCAAAAGCAGCCGCCACAGTAGCGGAACTGTGTTCACAGACCATTGCAATGCACCCCTGAAGCGCCGTGTTTTATTTGTGGTGATTTTAACATTGCAAGCCCGAGGCTGCGCTCCCTGCCTGGATTCAAGCCATTTCTAGTCTAATACTATAGGCAAAATTCTGGACACATGCGTTGGCAGTATTACACACCTACACAGCCGAGGCTAAATCCCCATTAGGCGCCTCTGACCACAACAGTGTCTGTTTAATTCCCACCTACAGCTCCCTGCTTAAAAACAGTAAACAACAGGCAAGCAAGCAGAGGTTTATTTATATAGCACTTTTAAAAACATGCAGTTACAAAGTGCTCTACACTCCATACACAAAATATGAATAAATACATAAAATAAGTTGAATGAAAAAAAACTGCATGTTTGGAGCCATGGTAGTATTGAAACCTTAACAGGCTGCTTCTCCCGTACCAACCGGGATCTCTTCCACAGCCTGGACTTAGAGGCAACACACACCATTCCAGACTGTTTTGACCCAGAAGTCAACTCTATACCCAAACAACAAAGTTTTCTTTCCGAGGACATACAAAACACTGCGCGGTGCAGGGGGAAAGAAAGCAGCGTTTAAGAACAGGGGTCCTGTGGCTCGGAGGAATATCCAGAGAGCACTCAACCACAAGTTAAGGCGAGGAGAAATTTGAAACCCACTTCTCTTCTATGAACACAACAAACCGGGACTCTATGAAAACCATGACAAACGTGGCTCCAGCTAAAAGTATCTTAGTGTTTTTAAATGAGTGAGAAGGCCAATCGCGTGAACAAATGTCACGTGAGGTTTGAAATAGCTGACTTCTCGCAGGAGCAGAGCTGCCCAGTGCTCCTGCGAGAAGCAGAGCGAGGATGCATAACCTGCATCCAGTCGTCACCTTATGACCAGCATGTAATACAGACAATGTTCTCATGAACCTGCCACTGCACCAGATTACATTCCCTTCTTGGTTTCTGTTTAAATTATGCAGCGACGAGCTGGCGGAGGCCCGGTGTCCCGTCTACCAGAAGTGTCTGGACTTACTGTTCCCTCCATCTGGAAAAAAATCCATTATTCCTGTTCCTATAAAAAAAAGAAGAAAGAAAGCACGCTGTAAGGGAAAATAATGACTACCATCCAGTCGCTTTGACTCCAATAGTCGTGAAGTGCTTCAAGAAAATCATTACGTACCTATTAAACAAGAGGTCAGCTGCTCACTAGATCCTTCTCAGTTTGTCGATGGGTGCAGAAGGGGTACGGACGATGCAGCTATAGCCATGGTACGTCTTATATGTAAGCACGTAAGAGGAAAATACCTCATGTGTGTGCCTTTATCTGTACATTTTAGTTCGGCATTTAATACAATACGGATATTAAGAAGCCGAATGACCTTAATGTCCACCCTCCCATTATTAGATGCACCACTCATTTAGGTCAGTGGTAATGGTACTTTCTCACAACCTAAACCTGAGCACGGGTGCCCTGCAGGGTTGTGTCAACTCCCCTATCCTCTTTACCCAATCCACTTTAGTATAGAAGCTACAACCCTGCATTCACATCATTAAATCCTCAGATGACACTGCAACCTTAGCTCTAATGAAAAATGATGGCGTGTTATCTGACTGCTCTTCAGAGATAGAAAGGGTTTGCAAAATGACGTGTTTTTGTCTTGAATATGAAGACTGAGGAGATGGTGTTTGACCCCAGGGGAGTTGGCGACCACAGGCCCGTGGTCCTCCACGCTGAAACCATCTCACATATCTCCTCATACAAATACCTTGGCGTTTTCATTGACGCCTCATTAACCTGGAACCCCTGTGTGGACAGTTTCTACAGCAGATCAGGACTGCACTTCCTGCGTTGACTTGGAGTTCATAGTGCTGATCAAAACGTGTTAGTCTCTCACCGGGCAGTCTCGGAGCCTTGTCAGATACAGCACTACAGCTTGGTTTGGTAACCTCTCCGTACAACTTAAGTCCAAGCTGGTCCGATGGATGCAGACTGCATGGAAGATTGTGGGGGTAAGACAGCATCCATCCTTGCTTATGAACAGGCTGCTCTAAGGCAAGCCAAATGAATAGTTACTGATCCATCATCCCATGTTCTACACGCTGAGTACCAGCTACTGTCCTCTGGGAGGAGGTTCAGAGTCCCTTGTTGCAGATTAAATAGATTTAAAAATTAATTTATCCCTGTGGCAATCAAACTTTTAAATAGCAGCAGATAAGAAAAGGATGAGGCCAGGATGGACACTTTTTTTTTGTGGAACTTGTGCAGATTTTTACTTATTGATGATTTTTTTTTCGTGTTTCATTGTAGACGCCTTTAGGAACCTTGCTGTATGTTTTATTTACCAACACCTTTTGTATATTTTGCATATTTGCTTTCCGCTGCTGCAGCGTGGGTGAAAGCCCAAGCCAAATTTTCACCTACGTCGAATGTTATCAGTCAATTATCAGTTATCAGGTGTCATCAGACCACAGATATGAGATGGTATGGGCCTACTCTACCTCCTCATTGGCTCAGCAGGCCGTTATCATCGATTCGTTCGTTTGATCACGGCATGTCTCATGTCTGTGGCCACGTCACGTGACTGTTTCTTTGCAGCAAAAACAAACTAACTTTAAATGACTGACATATATTTTATTCTCAGTTGAAAATGCGATATTTTAAGAGTTTGTGCATTTTATTTTCACAATCTTCGTTGAGTGAATGTATATGATGTTTAGTTTGTTAAATTATTATGAAGATTCTTTCAGGTCTCGCCGGGTTACGAAGGACGCTGCTGTCGCTGAAACCACAGCTTTTGTTGTTTGAATCACTGGGCCCACTTGTTGTATGGGATTAGGGTTAGGGTTAGGGTTAGGGTTAGGGTTAGGGTTAGGATGCTGCTGTCGCTGAAACCACAGTTTTGTCGTTTGAATAACTGGACCCACTTGTTGTATGGGGTTAAGGTTAGGGTTAGGGTTAGGACACTGCTGTCGCTGAAACCACAGCTTTGTCGTTTGAATCATTGGGCCCACTTGTTGTATGGGGTTAGGGTTAGGGTTAGGGTTAGGGTTAGGGTTAGGGTTAGGACGCTGCTGTCGCTGAAACCACAGTTTTGTCGTTTGAATCATTGGGCCCACTTGTTGTATGGGGTTAGGGTTAGGGTTAGGGTTAGGGTTGGGTTGGGGTTGGGGTTCAGGGTGTCAATAAATGACTTAGTTTGCACTGGCCTACGGTGTCTGAACTAGTCCCCCCAATGGGTAAAGATGGTATATACTATGCATACATATATATACATATACTCGCACATGCATGGACATAACCAAACGGGGGCCGGCACAATTAATCATCATTATTGAGGCCTCCCGGCGCGGTCGTCCCTAGCTTGTGGATCCACTGTTTTTCGGCTCTCTTCCTCTGCCCCACGGTCCAGTGATCGTTATTTTCAAGGCCAGAGATGATGAGGTGGGTGGAGGGGTGCGTTTGGAAGTGTGTGACTAGGGGGGTCCGAAGTTTGCCTTCCCCGATGTTGCGCATGTGTTGTGAGAGTCGGGTGTGAATAGAGTGTTGAGTTTCTCCAATATAGTGTTTATTACAGAGGGTGCATGTAATGATGTAGATGACGTTTGTGGTGTTGATGGAGAATGAGCCTAAGGCTGGCATAGCTGTGTTGGTGTGTGGGTTGTGGATGTATTTTCTGTTTCTGTAGTGGTGACTGTACTGTGGTTGTGGTATGGATCTGTGATCTGAGAATTGGGATTTGACAAGTATGTTGTGGAGGCTCTTGTTCTTCCTGTAAGCTGAGATGATTTTGTTGTTGTGGAAAGCCGGGTGCTGAGACTGTAAACTGGAGAAATTGTTCTTTATGGCATGGTGGAGACTGGTTACTTTATGTGAAAAGGTGGAGATGAGAGGTATGAGATGCAGTGGTGGGGTATGGTTGAGGTGTGAACTAATTATGGCGGTGCGTTGTGGGTCCGAGCTGCCTCTCGCTACAGGGGGGTTGGGATACAGACCCTCATTCGGGTAGGGGGAGGAGTTAGGTTTAGGGTAAGGACCGGGGTTGGGATTAGGGTTATGGTTAGGGTTATGGTTAGGGTTAGGGTCATGGTTAGGGTTAGGGTTATGGTTAGGGTTAGGGTTAGGGTTAGGACGCTGCTGTCGCTGAAACCACAGCTTTGTCGTTTGAATCATTGGGCCCACTTGTTGTATGGGGTTAGGGTTAGGGTTAGGGTTAGGGTTAGGACGCTGCTGTCGCTGAAACCACAGCTTTGTCGTTTGAATCATTGGGCCCACTTGTTGTATGGGGTTAGGGTTAGGTTTAGGGTTAAGGTTAGGGTTAGGACGCTGCTGTCGCTGAAACCACAGCTTTGTCGTTTGAATCATTGGGCCCACTTGTTGTATGGGGTTAGGGTTAGGGTTAGGGTTAGGGTTAGGGTTAGGGTTAGGATGCTGCTGTCGCTGAAACCACAGCTTTGTCGTTTGAATCATTGGGCCCACTTGTTGTATGGGGTTAGGGTTAGGGTTAGGGTTGGAACGTTGCTATCGCTGAAACCACAGCGATACACGCAAGAATAATCATAATAATTAACAAACTAAACATCATACACATTCACTCAATGAAGATTATGAAAATAAAATGCACATTTCTCGAACGCATTTTAATGCAGAAACCATCTTAAAATATTGCGTTTTCAACTGAGAATAAAAGATATGTCAGCCATTTAACGTTAGTTTTGTTTTTCACTGCGAAGAAACAGCGACCTGGATGCGTGTGCCGTGATCAGAGCCTTGGCCGTGATCAAACGAACGAATCGATGACCACGGCCTACTGAGCCAATGAGGAGGTAGAGTAGGTCCATGCTATCTCATATCTGTGGTCTGATGACAACTGATAACGGCCATTTAATCGACTGATAACATTCGAAGCGGGTGAAATTTTCCACTTTGTGGGACAATAAAGTTAATCTTGAATTCCTGGTCTAGACTGACCACAAGATACTGGAATACAGCAAAACAGCCAAGCGTCTCAACTCCTGACAAGCAAGGTGGACCCTCTTTCTCATGCTTCAGTTTCACCCTCTTACCATCCAGTGTCCAGAAACGTGAAGCCAGAATCCTGGTCTCGCCAGTTTCTCAAACATGACACTCCCACAGAACCAGACACCATCGTGCCCAGACAATGCCTTGCTGCTGTGCCTGCTCGAGAGAGCAAACGGTTCAAGAGGTTGTCAATACCCATCTCCAGATCATGATCCTAGGAAGATTGTACACCTGTCCGCAGTGGGTTCACTCTTCCAACCTCGCCTGCCACCTTAAGTTCCGACACACCCTGACCATTCTCCAGATGTATTAGTGACCCAGCATGCGCAAGGATGTATTTGGGTTTGTGGCCACTTGCACCAACTGCGCTCAAGGGAACCCGTCCAACCAGCCACCAGCTGCCCTACTACATCCTCTGCTCATTCCTCGACGTCCTTAGACTTCGTTACTGGACTCCTTGATTCCAAAGGTAACACTGTAGTCCTGACTGTGGTAGATCGATTTCTTTAAAGGCTGTACACTACGTCCCTTTGCCCAAACTGCCCACAGCCAAGGAAACAGATCAGCTTTGATTAATCATGTGTTCAGGATTCATGATATGCCCACCTATGTGGTCTCGAACAGGGAGCCACAATTTATCTCTCGCTTCTGGAAGGCGTTCTATATCCTTATAGATTATGTGGTCCAGTTGTCATTGGGATTCCACCCCCAGACCAATGGATAGAGGGCCAATCAGAACCTGGAAACTTACCTTAGCTGCATAAGATGTCACCGGACCGTGCCCAGCTCGGTCAGTCGTCCCCTGGTATCAGGTCAGCTAGAAAGTCTGGCTCTCTGAAAGGGACCTGCCTCTTCGAAAGGTCTCCAGGAAGCTTGCACCCAGGTTTGTGGGCCCATTTCCTGTGTCAAATTATTAATTCCTCTGCGGTCTCCTGCGTGAAGACTATACGCTCGCCTCTCCCACCAACCCTCCTCTTCCTCCTCGGCTCATCGACTGTGCCGAAGTCTACACGGTCAAGAATCTCCTCAACTATCGGTGTCATGGTCTGGGGATTCAATACCTGGTGGGCTGACTGTTACCGCCCGGAAGAGAGGTATTGGATTCCGGCCATGGACTTCTTGAACCCAGCTCTAATCAGAAACTTTCACCATCTTCAACCGGACGAGCCCAGGAGGACGCCTGGGGGATGCCTGGGGGCGTCCGTAGAGGGGGAGGTACTATCATGCTCTTAGCCAGAGAATCCAGTTTCTCCTAGTTCTTTGTGTACCTCCCCACCTCTCGTCCTGCTTACCAGTTATCTACTGCCAACTTTCCCTCCAAAACTTCTGCCACACCCACCTGCATTAATCTGCCAATCACCTGTCAGCCTGCCAGTTCTGCTACACACCTGTTGCCTGTTCCCCCATTAGTCACTCTAGTATATATACCAGTTAGCTCACCTCTAGTTGCCAGATCGCCAATTGTGTTCCCGCCAATTTTCTTAGCCCCGCTGTCTGTTCTGCGCTGCCTGGTTTTGACGCATGCCTGTAACGTGACCTTGTTTTCTGCATTTCGATTCTGCAGCTGGTTTTAAACTTTGGAACAAATCTTAGTTGTAAATTTCAGTAACTTAAGTAAATTTGCTGTTCTTTACCAACTCCTGCCTTTGGTCTCTGGTTCTGCATTTGAGGCCTTCCTGACCTGTAAGAGTATAGAGTAGAATAGGACTTTCTATGTGTGAAATATAGAGAACTTTATTCTAAGACCATGGCAGCTGTCAATCTCTACTTTCCAGTGACAGTGATGGAGATTCTGAGAGCAACATTTTGGACACAGATGATTGTTTGATGTGACAAATGAGACTGTTTGGTTTGACATCTGAGACTTCTAGCTCTTTCCAACGCCGTGTGACTTGAGGATTCTCAAACTGACAAGACACTCGATATGAAGGGAATGAACTGGTGTGAAGCTATGGACAACGATCAGTACCAGCCTCAGCTATCAATAAATTCAGATAAGATTATATTTAGTGGGAAAAAACTAACTGTAAGCATATGAACTAGGAACAAATACATTAATACAAACGCACACACAATTTAGTTATGGAGATGGGATACAAAAGTTATAAAAAAACCATTTAAAAAATGTTCTTTAAAAGAATTAAAAAATAATCTCTTGTGAAGAGAGAACATCAGCGTTTTTCAAACTGCCATTCTGGGAAAAGCGTTCTCTTCCACCCACTTGAGTCTTCAGTATGTCTGACTTGTTCTCCATCTTTTCCTGAATTCAAAGACCTTGTCTAGACCATTTGTCTTACCAGATCTGCTAGCTTAGCTCCTCCTTGGTACATTTAATTTCAGAGAAAGCAACCTGGCCCGCCGTCAACTGCGCCACAACACACCGGCGCCTCGGTGGCGTTTCTATTTTCTTTTTAGTCACACATCTGCAAGCGACAGAGTGACACAGTGCAGCTTTTGGATGCAGAGGATGTGACTCTAAGAAGTACGGCTAAATGCCATTTACCTCGGCCCCACTTGTCATGGATGTCTATCAATTTCAAATCTGTTCAAGTAACATTATCGCAGCTCTAAACTGTAATTAGTTTGGTTTTAATTAGTATTTTCAAACAGCAAATGAAACTATCGTGACCTGCGTGTCACTGTTAATCAGCTGCTGTGAAGCGTGTGTCCACATATACACAAGCAGTCCAAAGGCAACAGTGGCACATTAAACGTGATCTGGAGAGGGGGTAGAAATAATCACATTGTAAGTGCAGCAGTAATGTTGATTAACATGCGCTGCCCTGGTGGAATACACTAATGGTGGGAAATAAATGGAATATGGTCTGACTAAATTAGCCATATGAGCCATTACGAGGCCCACTCAGATATCATTACAACCCCATTACCTGCAGACTTTGGCAAAGTCATGTCTTTAAACCGCCACAGTTTGGAAAAGTTCATTGGAGATCTGTTTGTGAGAAAACAACCTCTTTATTTTGTTCTATGACCTTGTTTGTGGTGTTTTCTTCTTTTTTATCATGGAAGATTTTTCAAATGTTCCTACAGTACAGATGATAGGATATGATCAGAAGGTGGATAGTGGAGACTTGGGTCATGCGTTGTTAACCCCTCCGTTGTCTTACGGCTCAAAATGACCCATACCAGTGTTTACCAGCAGAGAAAAGACTCTAAATGACCTTTTTTCAACCTGAAGTTTGATGACTTTTCCTACAGTGACCCCAACATTACAACAAGTGAAACTTTGTTTGTGTTCATATGTCCATGAAAGCTGTACACCACCAGGGTACTAAGATGGTCTCAGGGTAATGTGTGACCCTAAGACATGTGTGGGTCGTGTGACCCTATAAGAACGAGTGGTGTCCACTGATTAAATGCAGTCTTTCTGCACTGTGAAGAGGGAAACCCCAGATGGTCACACAGTTTGTGATGAAAGACAGGTTGTCTCTTTAAGCAAAATAAATTTGGGGTTTAAAATCAAATTTAGAGGTTTAAGGTCATAAGTGTCCCTTAAGACCAGGGCAATACACACAATGTGTGGACAACACAGGGGTTAAAGGAAGTGAATAGGAACAGTTTGTTTGGCTTGCCTTTATCTGCAGATTAGCCGTAGGCCAAGGGTCAAGCCTTGGTGCTTATGGCCCAAGATGCTGGCTTTAATGAGGACGTTAGTTTCTCAAAACATGGCTAGCATGTCAACGACTGGACGTACAACTTCGACGATGGCGATGACTGTGTTTCAGATGTCACTGACCCTTTACAATGGAGTTCTGTCCTCACCTGATGGCCACGTGCAAATAAATGGACATTTGTGAGTGGGTTTTCACTCTGTAAGGACTTCCATTTTCACAATGCCCGTCAAGGCTTAGTTGTTCGTTGTCCCTGCAAACTTGCAAATTAATTAATTGAAACATTTTTGGTAATGCTTTTCGAAGAAATTGGTGCACTCATAGACAAAGACAAATTGTTCATGGGAACGCCACAACAGATGAGGTCCAACAGGTCAAAACTCCGGTGACACACTGGAGGTTATAAAAACAAGCAATCCCCCCGAAGCTTGTTGGAGTCAGCCTTGACTTGCAAGAATTAATCATATTACTTACCAAAAAGCTGTTTTTCTGAGAATTCATATCCATCATACAGTGATTTAATGACATATCTTAGTAAAGATTAATGGCACACTTGATAAAAACACGAGTGCTTTCAAAATTTGCCTGCTGGTACATATCACTTCCTGTACAGTCGAGTCAGGATAAAGAATTGAGCCCACAGTCATCTGGATCCTGAAGCGCATTGAAATGTACTTTTGAGATGTTCTGCCAGACTGTGCCAACAGACACAACGAAGCAAAGGTTTGTAGTAGGGATCAAGTCTGTCTTCTGTTTTCTATAGTATGGTATGGCTATATAAATGCAATGATGATGATGATTATTATTATGGACATCATGGCTTACTAACAACATGAAAAGCCACTGAGAGGATATATTTACATAATATTTATAATATTGAAATTCATATTTCTAAATAAATTAATGTCTATTAACCATTTACAATATTTATAAATAATATCTATAAATATATTTATAAATATAATATTGATAAATATATTTATATATAGAGAGAGAGGCTATATCAGAGGCTATATTTACCAGAAAAATGGAGATGTATACAACCAACCTCCATGGAAAATGGAACGGCTTGTTTTCCTGTAAAAAAAAAAAAAACTGAGCTAACTATTTCAAACAACATTGACTGAAAAAGGAGGCATATAAAGATTTAAACTCACAATGCATTCATAGAGATGATTCTTATCAAACCTATTGGTAGTCGCAAAACATGGAAAAATAAATTCAGTGGTGCAATTCCAAAGAAAGAGATCATAACAATAAAGAGTTATTATGTGAAATGAGCGTTACACTTAAAACTTCTCCTGGATCACCACCTTGCCGTGGTGGAGAAGCTTGCAAGTACCAATGATCCCAAGAGCTCTGCCATCCGGAGCTCCATCCTGGTAGGGTCACCCAAGGGGGATAGGTCAAAGGGGAGGTTCCAGACGAAGTGCGATCCAACAAAGACCACAACGGTGGAACTGGTGGAGGATGTCTCCAGGTCACAACGGCAGTGAAGGTGGATGAAGGCTGCAACAGAGGGTGGTCCCCAATCGTCTTGGTTCTCCCTGCCATTGGACTCTGGACACGCCCTGCCAAGGAGCATGTGGTGGCTGCAGACGCATCAGCCACTCCACATAAAAAGCTGTCACGCGCAGGCGCCCTCCCATTATGCGGCTCCAGGATCGGCCTCTACACCCACCTGAGGACCCAGAGGGACCCAGAGGGACCCAGAGGGAGGACGGTCATACTCGACCCCGAGTGACCGCCGATGACACTTAAAAACCCTCACCCAGGCAGACAAGAGAGGCTGCTAGACTCTCACTTGTTGAAGGCTGGCAGGTAAGTGAATACCATTGATTATCTCATTACAGAGGGGCGTGTCCAGAGGTGGGACACACCAGGCAGCAAGTGAGCAGTCAGGGCAGGAAGTTGGTGTGCTGCCAGCAGGGAAAATGGGCAAACATAAGAATCTGAACGACTTCGACGAGGGTCAGATTGTGATGGCTAGACGACTGGGTCAGAGCACCTCCAAAATGGCAGGTCTTGTGGGGTGTTAGTCAAGTCGGTTTTATTTGTATAGCCCAATAGCATCCGCCCATCCACTATCCAGGCCGCTTGACCTACTCATGGTCGCGGAGGAGCCCAATAATATCACAAATTACAAATGTTCCTCAGGGGGCTCTACAGCACCACAACGTCCTGTCCTTAGACCCGCACATCGGATAAAGGAACAACTCCCTAAAAAAAAACCTTGTAACAGGGAGGAAAACTAGGGAGAAAGCTCAGGGAGAGCAACAGAGGAGGGTCTCTCTCCCAAGACGCACAATGTCCCATGATGTTGTGTTTACACAATTAACACAATACAACATTGAAAGAGGATAACACAAGTATAACGGAATTATGAAACATATGAAGAATATGATGATGAGGATGCCAAGCAGTGCCCAGACGCCACCGGAACAGCCCGGGACACCGAGCCAGGCGACCAGCATCACCATGTAGCCAAAACAACAACAAAAAAACCACACAATCACATGTCTGAGTGAGAGAAGGGCATAAAATTAAAACAGGATAACAAAATTACATGGATTTATAAGATGTATAACAAGAAAACGTGATGAGGGGGATGCCGAGCAGTGTCCAGGTGATGACCACCATCACCATGGAGACCTGGGAGGAGGACAGACTACATGTGCACACGAGGGAGACTCCCATCACACCATTCACACACACAGGGGAAGAGAAAGGAGAAGACATCATTCAGAGAGAGAAAAGGCATGTGAGAGAAGAGAGCCGTTTGCAATAATCAATAATCTATACTCTATTACCTCGTCGGCAGAACAGTGGTTGGTAAATTGATTGCGACAGAAACCGACCCGCCATGCAGTACAGGTTGTGTAGCACGCAACTTAAAGACAACTAAATATAGGCGAAGGAAAACAGACGAGTTTTAAGTTTGGATTTAAAGGACTCAATAGATTCTGGTTGGCTGACGGCAGCAGGCAGGTTGTTCCACAAGAACGGAGCCCGATAGGAAAAGGCCCTGCTGCCACCAGCTGACTTCTTTTTAACTTTGGGTACACACAGGAGCCCTGTATTTTCAGAGCAAAGAGCTCGAGATTGAAAATAGGGTTTAAGGAGATCAGACAGGTAAGATGGGGCAAGAACATTCAGGATTTTATAAGTCAGCAGAAGCAGCTTGATGTCTGATCTAACACGGATAGGAAGCCAAGGAAGGGAGGCAAGAATTGGTGTAATGTGGTCAAATTTCCTAGATTTAGTTGGGATTCTAGCAGCAGACTTTTAGTACTAGTATGTGGCGGACCTGAGAACAGAGCATTGCAGTAATCAAGTCTGGATGAAACAAATGCATGTATTAGTTTCTGCATCAGCCATGGACAGGAAAAACAGAATGTTAGCTATGTTACGTAAGTGAAAATGAGCAGTCTTGGTGATTTCTTTAGTGTGCTTATCAAAGGAAAGGCTGGGATCAAACGTAACACTAAGATTTTCGGCTGCCACACTTTGTGAAATCACTGAGTTGTTGATTGTTATCGTTACTTGATCAAATTAATATCTGTATCTAGCAGGGCCAACGACCAGTATCTCAGTTTTATCCCAATTTAAAAGCAGAAAATTTAGTGACATCCCATTTTTCACAGCAGCCAAGCAGGCCTCTCGATTAATCATCTGAGTATGATCATCAGCCCCGATGGGCACATACAGCTGAGTATCATCAGCACAGCAACGGAAATTTATGCCATGACTGCGTATAATTTGGCCAAGAGATGAACTATCACGTGAGAAAAGCTGAGGGCCAAGAACTGAGCCCTGAGGTACACCATATTTAATGTCAGAGAATTTTGATGTGATATTATTTTAGCAGACACAATGTGTTCTTCCAGATAAGTAGGACTTAAGCCAAAAGAGAGCAAAGCCAGAGACACCAAAATTACAATTTATCACAATTTACAATTACAATTTATTCTAATAGTATACACTGATATATATATATATAGATACAGATATAGATACAGATACAGATACAGGGAGAAAAGTTTTAGTACATTGTAGCACAGGTCTGTTTCATGTGCCGCACACTCATCAGCACTCATCCAAAAAAAAAAACCGCTCCCCCTCTCTCTCGCTATATATATGAATTGCAGGAATAGCTGGAGGCTGGAGTTGAAGATCTAATTTTGTGTACAGACCACTGCATACCAGTATGCAGTGACCCGGTATGCAGTGGTCAGTACCTACGAAAAACGGTCCAAGGAAGGACACTGATGAGCCGGCAACAGGGTCATGAGCGCCCAACATTCATTGACGCACATGGGGTGGGAAGGCTAACCTGTCTTGTCTGATCTTACAGAAGAGCTACTGCAGCTCAAATTGCTGAGAAAGTTCATGCTGGCTATGATAGAGAGATGTCAGAACACACAGTGTATTGCAGCTCGCTGTGTGTGGGGCTGTGTGGCCACCGACTGGCTCGGGGTGCCCATGATGACTCCTGTCCATCACCGAAAGCACCTAAAATGGGCACGTGAGCGTCAGAACCGGACTATGGAGCAATGGAAGGAGGTGGCCTCGTCTGATGAATCACGTTGTCGTTGACATTATGCGTGTGCGCGCCATTTACTTGGGGGAGCTTTTACGTCATGTGATAAGGGGGCTATTGGGCAAGTGTATGGTGGGGGGGGGGCACCTCAGTGGCTCACCTGGTAAAGGGGTACCACATAAGGCTGAGTCCTTACCACAGCAGCCTGGATGCTAATCTAGCATGGTATGGGCCCTTTACTGCATGTCAACCCCTCTGCCTTCCCGGTCTCTCTACTGTCACTATCAAATAAAGGTGGAAAATGCCAAAAAGAAAATCTTAAAAAAATAATAAATACATAAAGTAGAGCAGCTCGCGCTTTATTTCACATGTTATGATTGGTGCGTTAGTACCAGTGGGTCAGCACGGGCTGGGGCACTTGGCTCTCGTGGGCCGGACCTGGCCCGCGGGCTGCTTATTGGGGTTCAGGGCTGTACAGGAAGGAAACGTATCAGGCTAATGAAGGTCATTAAACTGGTAATAGCCCCACACAAGTGTACAATACAATTCAAGGATCAAGGTTCTTGACCTCCGTTTCCTTCTTTCTTTCTCTCGCCACCACTTGTAAGGTTTTGAAACAACAACTCAAACATCAGGAAGCTGCGTTTTGCAAGCTTTAGCGATACTTCTGCATAGCGACAAGGGTACATCTGCTAGTGTACCTGCTATCCATGACTACTAACACACCTCCCTTACTCTCCTACTTCCGGGCTTAACGCTTAACTTAGAGCGCCCCCCTAGAGCGCCCCCTTGTGACCAGAATAAACATTAAAAACCAGCACCAGAAAAATTACTCAACACGTTACATTACAACCCTCATGGATATTACACCACTCTCTTCATGTCTCTCCTTTTTTCTGTGTGTGTGCGTGTGTGCATGTGTGTGTGTGTGTGTGTGTGTGTTCATGTCACTGCACATTGCAAAACCGTTGCATGTGTGAGTAATGCACCTGTGCATGCATATGTGTTGGCGGGAGGAGTGGATGGAATTGTAATGGTTCCAAGTTGTGCCCCTGGTGACCCGTCATGCTAATATGGCCATTAAGGAGAGTTATTTTGTCCACACGGCAGCCAAATAATTCATAACCCGTTCACACGCATGTGGATGTAGAAAAAGAGAGAACAAATTAATTATATCCCCAGGTTTTTTTTTGTAACCGGGGCAAACGAACCGTCGCACTGACTCCAAATATCCAGTTTAAAACACGGAGATCTGGAAGAGGATAACCAGTCGGGGGGACGTGGGGTATTTCTGAGGATAATGTCAGAGAGGTAGTTAGTGGACTGCTAAAGAGACGCAGTACACTTGAGCGTAATACAGCGCCGCCATCTTCATTAAGATGGCGGCGAGGAGGAGGCACCGAGGGCGGTCTGACAGGACGGGGGAGCGGGGCAGGCTAAGCTAACTGCTAGCCCATGCAGTCCGGCCGTTCTGACAGTCATCCTGGCTGCTGTTCCTTCCCTTGGACAGTGGGATTTATAGTTTTAGTTTTGTTTGTTTTTTTAGTTTGGATATGTGTGTTAGTTTGGGTATGTGTGTTAGTTTGGATGTGTGTGTTAGTCTGGATGTGTGTGTTAGTGTGGATATGTGTGTTAGTTTGGGTATGTGTGTTAGTTTGGATGTGTGTTAGTTTGGATGTGTGTGTTAGTGTGGATATGTGTGTTAGTTTGGGTATGTGTGTTAGTTTGGATATATGTGTTAGTTTGGGTATGTGTGTTAGTTTGGATGTGTGTGTTAGTTTGGATGTGTGTGTTAGTTTGGGCATGTGTGTTAGTTTGGATGTGTGTGTTAGTGTGGATATGTGTGTTAGTGTGGATATGTGTGTTAGTGTGGATATGTGTGTTAGTTTGGATGTGTGTGTTAGTGTGGATATATGTGTTAGTGTGGATGTGTGTGTTAGTGCGGATGTGTGTGTTAGTGTGGATATATGTGTTAGTGTGGATATATGTGTGTTAGTTTGGATGTGTGTGTTAGTGTGGATATATGTGTCAGTGTGGATATGTGTGTTAGTTTGGATGTGTGTGTTAGTTTGGATGTGTGTGTTAGTGTGGATATGTGTGTTAGTTTGGATATGTGTGTCAGTGTGGATATGTGTGATCTCGTAGGTTGTGGATGTGTTGTCGTCGTTGTGTTGCACTGCTGTGGGCTGGGGAAACGATATGTCGTGTCATGTCACGTGTGGAAGTACATGACATGAAACCACATATAAATGTTGCTGATTGCCTGTCAGGTGTACTGCCTCATCAGACTGGTGATCTGGGTCAGCTGTAGGGGTACTACTGAGGAGTGGTCCAGAATATCCACAGCAGCATATGTAAGAAATACCGACAGCATGTTGTATGAAAACTACTATACCCTCCAACAAGACAGAAATCCTCAAAATACCCATGACAGCAAAATACTGTATTGTGTGTGTGTGTGTGTGTGTGTGTGTGTGTGTGTGTGTGTGTGTGTGTGTGTGTGTGTGTGTGTGTGTAGTACCTGTAGAAAAACTCCATGCGTCAGGACCCGTGTGATTAATGAAGCCTTCAGCGTGTTGGTCCCGTATAGTTCATGACAGCTCGCGAAGCCATTAATCATGTGACGCGCGTCCTGCGCCTCGCGAGGGCTGAGCCGCTGTCATTGATCATGTGTGTGTCAACAGCGTCACGCGGCGAGCACGGAGACAGTCCACTTTAAATAAAGCCAACGGGAACGCGCTCCCACGCGACTTGCCGGGACTGGCATGGACTGGGACTTGGGACAGGGAGCGAGCCCGGCCCGCGCCCTGTCTCGCCCCGTCCATCCGCCGACTGCCTCACGCGGCCTACCCGCGGACTCGCTGCGTGAGTGGTCCATCTCAATCAGCGCGGATGAAGCTGCTCACATTAACCCGGATGTTCACTGATGTAGTAAATATGGAGGGCATCAGCGTGTGCTTTCAGCTTAATTAAAAGCGGGTGGTGAGGTGAGACGCGTGGCGGGTGGGGGTGGGGGGGGTGTCTGATTGCAGAGAGATTAGATGGAGGTGCCCTTACACAACACGTCACATTCACACAACTGTGTACTCAGCGGACCCAGACAGCATGACATACCTCCAGGAAGATGACGAGGATAACGGCGGTTTCTCTTATCAACCTCAATGTCGTCGTTATCAATATCCCTGCTTTCAGTAGTGGTACCGGACCGGTAGTAGTGATAGTAGTAGTAGTAGTAGTAGTACTAGTGATAGTAGTAGTAGTAGTAGTAGTAGTACTGGTAGTAGTAGTAATAGTAGTAGTAGTGGTACCGGTAGTGGTGGTAGCAGTAGTAGTAGTACTAGTAATAGAAGTAGTAGTAGTGGTAGTGGTCGTAGTAGTAGTAGTGGCAGTAGTAGTGGTAGTAGCAGTAGTAGTCGCAGTTGAAGTGGTAGCAGTAGTAGTGGTAGCAGTGGTAGTGGTAGTGATAGTAGTAGCAGTAGTGGCAGCAGAAGTAGTGGTAGCAGTAGTAGTAGTGAGAGTGGTAGTAGTAGTAGTCGTCGTAGTAGTAGTAGCAGTGGAAGTAATAGCAGTAGTCGTAGTAGTAGCAGTAGTAGTAGTAGTGGTAGTGTAACCGGTTATTTTCTTGCCTGGTGCGGGATTCGATACGGTGTGTATTGCACCACAAGGCGACATCACTAACTGCTCGGCTAAAGGGTCAGACCCGTTAGCTAGGGACTAACGTGTCTTATTAGTAGTTTACAGTAGTATTAGTGGTAGTGGTAGCAGTAGTAGTAGTAGTAGTAGCAGTACTAGTAGCAGTACTAGTGGTAGTAGTAGTAATAGTAGTACTAGTGGTAGTAGTAGTGGTGGTAGTAGTAGTAGTCGTAGTAGCAGTAGTAATTGTTGTAGTAGTAATGGTGGTGGTGGTAGTAGTAGTGGTAGCAGTAGTAGTAGTAGTAGCAGCAGTAGTGGTGGTAGTGATAGCAGTAGTAGTAGTAGTAGTAGACGTAGTGGTAGCAGTAGTAGTGGTAGTAGTGGTGATAGAAGTAGTAGCAGTAGCAATAGCAGTAGTAGTAGTAGTAGTAGTAGTGGTAGTAGTAGTAGTAGCAGCAGTAGTAGTAGCGGGGGCGGTAGTAGTAGTGGTAGTGGTGGTAGAAGTAGTAGTGGTAGCAGCAGCAGCAGTAGTAGTAGTAGTAGTACTAGTAGTAGAAGTAGTAGTAGTAGTAGTGGTGGTAGTGGTAGTAGTGGTGGTAGTAGTAGTGATGGTGGTAGTAGTTGTAGTGGTAATGGTAGCAGTAGTAGTAGTGGTGGAAGTAGTAGCAGTAGTGGTAGCAGCAGCAGTAGTAGTAGTAGCAGTAGTAGTAGCAGTAGTAGTAGTAGCAGTAGCAGTAGTAGTAGTAGTAGTAGTAATAACTCCACATTACCGTTTAACTCAGTTAGCTGTGTTAGCTGTGTTAGCCGTGTGAGAGGTGGAGGGAGGCTCCAGCAGCATGGAGACATGAATGAATCACCTGACTCAAGTCTCCATCTTGAATTCCAATACAATCTCAAAGACGCTGCCCCGTCTGCGCTGCGAGCGCGCCGGTCGATGTCCTGGGCAGATTGTGAGCATCCGGCCTCCAGCGTCTGACGGCCATGGCGGTGTTGTTGTTGTTGTGTATTTTTAATGACTCTGTCAGACTCTGGAGCTCTTTAAGAGCACGATAAAGCATGATGGACGGCGAGGTGAGGTGGAGCACAGCTGATGTGGTCGGCAAATTGCTGCGATCCTTCAGGGGGAAAGGCTGATTAGTGGCATCTGGGGGGATGATTAATTGATGCACGCACTTTTGTGTTTAATGGCTGTTTGATCGTTTATTAAAAGGCACCTCCACCCATATTACATAATGTAAAACTCCTAATTCTCTCTTCGTACCTGCGGTTATCCTCCCCTGACCACCACAACGCTAGCTAGTTACAACTCTGCAATGTGTGTCTATGGGGGGGGGGGGCAAGGGTGCATGATAGAGTGGTGTTTCCCCAATTTATTTATGTTTTCTGGGGGGGGGGACCCACTTTTTAAAGACGACAAACCATTGCGACCCAATAGGCCTCATGTATTGCAACGACCACACTAGACTCGCTAGCCCTTGGCTAACGGCTCGGACCCTTTAGTCCAGTGTTTCTCAACCGGGGGTCCGCGGACCCCTAGTGGTCCGTGGTGTAATTGCAAGGGGTCCGTGAAAATAAAATATCTTTAAAAAAAAGATCCTATGACATTTATAGAAACAGGATTATTTTACTCAAATGTGACTGAGACCTTTATCTACCTAAACTATAAAGGGTAACGGGACTTTTTTCTCTAATTACATCTGTTTCACAAGTGTAATTTATTGTATTTTAATAAGAGATCTCGCTCCCGTTTGCATTGTTAAAAGTTACTGCATAAAAATTCTGTTGTTACATATATCTGAAAGTTACTGAATACATATTCTGTTTTGTTACATATATCTGAAAGTTACTGAATACATATTCTGTTTTGTTACATATATCTGAAAGTTACTGAAAAGATATACCTTAGAAAGGAGGCCAAATAAAAGCATTTAGGCGGAGTTACCAGGCTATCCAGATGTTTTGTTTCCTCTCATCAGGACAATATGTGCATCTTAAATACCGTATAAATGAAACAACATGAGTGCATTTAGGACTTCAGCCTATTTGTGGCGGAAACCATGAGCGTGGTAGAAATACCAACGAGCGCTGTCGTGTGGCTCAGAGGTGTACTGCAGATATTAATCCTGAATAAAAGACCGGACGAAATTCAAAGGAGGTTGAATCAGTTCATCTGGACACAACACGAACCCTTCATCATCATCTAAGTGACCTCTTCAGTCTCACCTGACTGCAGGTACCCCCACCCATATAAACCATACAGTGACTGCAGGTACCCCCACCCATATAAACCATACAGTGACTGCAGGTACCCCCACCCTTATAAACAATACAGTGACTGCAGGTACCCCACCCTTATAAACAATACAGTGACTGCAGGTACCCCACCCTTATAAACAATACAGTGACCGCAGGTACCTCCACCCTTATGAACAATACAGTGACTGCAGGTACCTCCACCCTTATAAACAATACAGTGACTGCAGGTACCTCCACCCTTATAAACAATACAGTGACTGCAGGTACCCCCACCCTTATAAACAATACAGTGACTGCAGGTATCTCCACCCTTATAAACAATACAGTGACTGCAGGTACCCCCACCCTTATAAACAATACAGTGACATAACGAGCAAACCAACGATGAAAAGGCCTGTATTTGTATTTGCTGAGCTGAAGGAACATTCATTATCTTGAAATGCTAAGGTAAGTGAAGGTACTTCAATTAGTGCTAATTCTTTATAGTTCTTGTCTTTTATACCACAATTTGTTATTGTGAAAGACTGAAATAAGTGAAAAGTGCCTGGATAAGTGTGAGAGATTGTCTTCGGATCATTCTTGAATTATGATGTCAGGCTAATCAGTCCTTTCTCTATGTCTCTGAGCTTCTCTTGCAATGTTATTCTCTCAAAACGTCTTGTTTTTTGTGGCTAAAGTGAATTTTCTTAATCCATTGTAGCTAAATTACACTCTCCATCCGTTTCACAAGGCTCCCCCAACTCTACGCTCAACAGCTCCACCCAGTGGTTGGTGGTGTTTAGATCCGCAGCGCTGAGACAAACGCTGCTGAGGCGCCTTTTGAAGAGGAGCGAACTGCGCATGTGCAACTTACAGCGCGAATCAATGGGCAAAGATTCTTGCTCCCCCAAGGCGGAAATATACTAACTTTAGTCAACGTAGAACATTTTTAAACTACATTTTATCGCAGATTATACATCTTACTCATTAACTATATGATGCTTACCTTGCTCATTTAATATATATATATTTCAAAGTAATAAAGTATTTTTTTTCAATGAAGGTGTAGGGCGTGGGGAGTGGCGGGGCAGCAACCCAGGGCCCTCTACTGGCCAGCCGCCACTGGCCACCTCACAAGGTGACTGAAGCGCTCCCTCGACTGCATTACATAATCCTGCAAATTATCCCATGAGGCCTTATCAGATGTGCGAGGACTGAGAATATTTCCCATCACTCACGGCAGCTGTCACGTGCGCTGTCTGGGTAAAGATACCGGGACATATTGAGGACAGGAATTTGCTCCTGGAGAGTGGCAACCTATCTTTGGATCAGGAAGCAGCGAAGATTGAACCTCGAAAGCAGGAAATAACTTCTTTGGAGACGAGTGGGACTCAATACATGGCTGAAGCTGAAAATATAGCCCATGCAATAGGCATCCCACCTGAGTTCCCCTTCACCCATTGCAGGCGGAGGTAGTTCAAGCACACTGAAGAAAGGTCAGACGCTCGGGAGACTCCTGATGCAACATTTAGAAATTCTGCACGTCACGTTGCAGTGGACGGTATCGTTGCGCCGCTGACTTTCACATTTCAGTCACTCAGGACATTGGAATGATTGCAAGGCAACGCTCCAGCTCCTGCAGTGGACTGGGGAAGAGTCATCTCGCAGAAATGTGATAGCAACATATTCCGAGGAACTCTGAAGATTACTGAAAAGGAGATCTAGCGCCACATTCCCAGGCTCATCGACGCCCGCGGAGTTGCTCAGCGGGATTTATGACATGAAGCTCGAGAAGCTTTTGGGGGGGATATTTGCTTGGCACTGAGGATATTCTGCACTTTACCAGTACATGTGACAGGAGGAGGGAGATCCTTCAGTAAACTGGGAATACTTGCACTCCACAATGGGCCAGCAGAGGCTCAGTAACCTGGCAACGCTTACCGTCGAGTGTGAACTGGTTTAACAAATTGGCTTTAACGAGATTATAAAGGACTTTGCATCCAGTAAGACAAGGAAGATTTTTTTCTTTCAATTTCCTCCCTTTTACTCTGCGGTTGAATCTGGCCGATTACCCCGCTCTTTTGTGCCGATCCCGGGGGCGCCCCGACCGACCAGAGGAGGCGCTAGTGCAGCGACCGGGACACATACCCACATTCGACTTCCCGCCCGCAGACACGGCCGATTGTGTCTGTAGGGACGCCCGACCAAGCCGGAGGTAAGGCGGGGATTCGAACCACCGATCCCGTGTTGGCAGGTAGCAGAATAGACCGCTACGCTACCCGGGCGCCTAAGACAAGGAAGATGGCTGTATGGGGTAATCTCGTATTACGTCACATATCACGTGACGGTAACGCACCCGCCATGTTGGAGGACAACGGCTCCAACTGCGCGGTGATAAACGTTGTCTAGACCAGTGGTTCTCAACCTTTTTGGGGTCCTGGACCCCCTGCGTATTTTTGATCCACCCTGAGGACCCCTCCACCTGATCTTGGGGGAGGGGGGTTGCAATTTGATAGAAACGGTAGAAACTGCATTTTAAATTGCATTATAGCATTTATTCACTCTTTGGGGCAAAAATAAGAGCTTTCAGTTGTAACTTAGATATAGTTAACAAAACAGAATTCTTATGCAGTAACTTTCAGATATATGTAACAACACAGAATATGTATTCAGTAACTTTCAGATATATGTAACAACACAGAATATGTATTCAGTAACTTTCAGATATATGTAACAAAACAGAATATGTATTCAGTAACTTTCAGATATATGTAACAAAACAGAATATGTATTCAGTAACTTTCAGATATATGTAACTAAACAGAATATGTATTCAGTAACTTTCAGATATATGTAACAAAACAGAATATGTATCCAGTAACTTTCAGATATATGTAACAACACAGAATATGTATTCAGTAACTTTCAGATTCTACATGTAACAAAACAGAATATGTATTCAGTAACTTTCAGATATATGTAACAAAACAGAATATGTATTCAGTAACTTTCAGATATATGTAACAATAGAATTTTTATGCAGTAACTTTTAACAAGGCAAACGGGAGCGAGATCTCTTATTAAAATACAATAAATGACACTTGTGAAACAGACGTAATTAGAGAAAAAAGTCCTGTTACCCTTTATAGTTTAGGTAGATAAAGGTCTCAGTCACATTTGAGTAAAATAATCCTATTTCTATAAATGTCATAGGATCTTTTTTTAAAGATACTTTATTTTCACGGACCCCTTGCAATTACACCACGGACCACTAGGGGTCCGCGGACCCCCGGTTGAGAAACACTGGTCTAGACAGTCAGAGAGGACAGAGTCGGACTCATACAGACTAGCTGGCTCCACATGTTACAGCGGTTCATTTCTGCGCTCAGAACGAGAACTTAAACGGTGGTCACTAAGGTGCAGCTGTCCTCCAACATGGCGGAGCCGCTCGTTGTCAGTGGGAAAGTCACGTGATTGAGAATAACCCACAAGAGAGAACCGTCAACCCATAAGATTAAAATAAAAATAATTTTCTACCGAGAAATGTACACCACATCATTACAACACAATTTTAAGTCTAACATGAACAGTCCCATCAGCCATTGCGCTCCCCCAGCGCAGAACCGCCGACAGTCGGAGCGACCCCCTCCCCCGGTCGCTACAGTATGACGTCATTGTTTTGGTTGTAAGGCGCGTGTGTAGCAGATTTGGAATGGAGTGGTTACTCACTTCATTATTAAACGTGTACATTCCGGTCGTCCGGGTGGCGTATCGGTCGATTCCGTTGCCTTCCAACACGGGGATCGCCGGTTCGAATCCCCGTGTTACCTCCGGCTTGGCCGGGCGTCCCTACAGACACAATCGGCCGTGTCTGCGGGTGGGAAGCCGGATGTGGGTATGTGTCCTGGTCGCTGCACTAGCGCCTCCTCTGGTAGGTCGGGGCGCCTGTTCGGGTGGGGGAGGGAGGGGCTAGCGTGATCCTCCCACGCGCTACGTCCCCCCTGGCGAAACTCCTCACTGTCAGGTGAAAAGAAGCGGCTGGTGACTCCACATGTATGGGAGGAGGCATGTGGTAGTCTGCAGCCCTCCCCGGATCAGCAGAGGGGGTGGAGCAGAGACCGGGACGGCTTGGAAGAGTGGGGTGACTGGCCAAGTACAATTTGGGGGGGGGGGTGCAGCCCTCGCCCACTGTTTAAAATAAAGGTACGTTTTATTTATTTATTCATCTGTTTGCATTTGTACGTTAGGAAAAGTTAGGCGTACTGTTGGATCTAAGATGTTGTACAGCTGGGGGTGGGGTGGGGGAGGGGCTGCACCCACCACTCCCGCGCTAATGCATGCATGCATGTGTTTAGTAGGACAGAGAGCGCATGCGTTGATGTGAGTAAAGCAGATTCGGGGTTTGGGGGGGGGCGTTGACTGGAGTTTTTCAGGGGCCTAGCTATTTCTGTGGGCTACACCTCGGTATCTAAATGTGTTCCCTTAATACCTAGTGAGCAGCAGCGTTATCGATCGCTGTTGGGTGTTGGGCTCGTGAGCTTTCTCTAAAGGTGACGGTCTCTTCTCCAAATTCATGAAACGCTCTGGAGGAGGAACTCGATTCCCCACTTGGAGGTAATTTCCTATTTTCCTGTGGAGGCTGTAATTTGGAGAGGAGATTTCTCTGAGGAGCTCTGGGTGAGAGAGAGAGAGAGCAAGAGAGAGAGAGAGGGGGGGGGGAGTGAGAGAGAGCGAGAGGAGAGAGAGAGAGAGAGAGAGAGAGAGAGAGAGAGAGAGAGAGAGCGAGAGAGAGAGGGAGAGAGAGAGAGAGAGAGAGAGAGAGAGAGAGCAAGAGAGAGAGAGAGGGGGGGGGGAGAGAGAGAGAGAGCGAGAGAGAGAGAGAGAGAGAGAGAGAGGAGAGAGAGAGAGAGAGAGAGAGAGAGAGAGAGAGAGAGATCGAGAGCAAGAGAGAGAGAGAGAGAGAGAGAGAGAGAGAGAGAGAGAGAGAGATCGAGAGCAAGAGAGAGAGAGTGAGAGAGAGAGAGAGAGAGAGAGAGAGAGAGGAGGGGGGGGGGGAGGAGAGAGAGAGAGAGCACGAGAGAGAGAGAGAGAGAGAGAGAGAGAGAGAGAGAGAGAGAGAGAGAGAGAGAGAGAGAGAGAGGGAGAGAGAGAGCGAGAGAGACAGAGAGAGAGAGAGAGAGAGAGAGAGAGAGAGAGAGAGAGAGAGCGCGCGAGAGAGAGAGAGAGAGCGAGAGAGCGAGAGCGGGAGAGAGAGAGAGAGAGAGAGAGAGAGAGAGCGAGAGAGAGAGAGAGAGAGAGAGCGAGAGAGAGAGCGAGAGAGAGAGCGAGAGAGAGCGAGAGCGAGAGAGAGCGAGAGAGAGCGAGCGAGAGAGAGAGCGAGAGAGAGAGAGAGCGAGAGAGAGAGAGAGAGAGAGAGAGAGAGAGAGAGCGAGAGAGAGAGAGAGAGAGAGAGAGAGAGAGAGAGAGAGAGAGAGAGAGAGAGAGGGAGAGAGCGAGAGAGAGAGAGAGAGTGAGCGAGCGTTCATGATTCTGCTTGTAGGAGGTTAAAAATAATCCTCTTTTTCTGGGTGTCAGTCTTTCATTTTTGCCTTTAGTTTGGTTGGGGGAATATGTGTGTTGAGGATTGCCACTGTTTCAATGTGTTGATTATCATTTGACACGTAAAGTTAGAAGAAAGAACACAATCTGACCATCCAAAGGAGTTGAACCGAGTGCAACTGGACTTGGATATATACCAAGTCCAGTTGCACTTGATTCAACTCCTTTGGATAACCCTGACCTGGAATGAATGAGAACATTCACAGACAACCTGACCGTTGTCGGCACGCCATCTAAGAGATGGGTGAAACTGGGTCAGAGCAGGGCACATCCCCTCATCTGTTGGGGTCCGGTAAAACCAAAGTGGAGATTTTGTGCATGACACCATACAAATTTGGGATATGACGGCAAACGTCCCTGCAAACACTTGGAACCGTACGAATGGAGAGATGTGAGAATCAGGCTGCAGATCTCCTCTGCTTCTCCTCCTCCTCCTCCTCGTCCTGGCGAGTTGTGTTTTGCAGGGCCCGGGATGGCTGCACGGCACATTTAAGGCGTATTTTGAAACCCATTTCAGTAAAAGGCCAAATGATGTCTTCCATATCATTTTATTGCAGTCATCTCTCCTTTTATCGGTATGTTTACTCCCGGGCAAATGCTCTCTGCTCCCCCTCACGCTCACCCCGGCATAAATAATTCATTAAGGAGCCCGGAATAACAAGGGCATAAAGGAATATATGTATTGCCAGTGATCTGGGAGGAAAGCCAAAGGATCTGTCAGACACAATTATGGAGAAACGGGAGAATCATTTCTCCCCGTGTACCGCGGTGGCCCCCCCTGTCCCCTCGGCTCGACACTCGCTCCCTTCTCCGGCCTCCTGCAGCGCGCCGTGGACGGCTTTGCGTGTAGACACGCAGGTGGACTGATGGGGTCTGAAAGTGACCCGGTGCTCTCGGCGGTGGCCGGCCTGAGCCACTGACACTCTCGCGGGCTCTCTTAATTGCTGAAGTGGTGCTGACTGCGAGCGCCGAGCCGCTCCCCGGAGAGTGCATTACGAGTGCTCTGCCCAACTAATCAGCTCCTTTGTCCCCTTCCACCATCCTCCCGGCACAGTTTGTTCACAGGAAGTGACAGGGCAAGGCACGGGGACGGTGCTACTACCCAGCACCAGCGCCTTTCTACTACTGCTCCCTGCAGTCTCCCTCATATGCCAACTCACTGATCCAAGATGGCGGCCGGTCAAGTCATGGGACCATCGGTAAGATTCTGGGACACAAAACTGCTGCTGCAGGAGACTACATGGGGCTGGTTTAACTGGTTTAAACACGACAACAAGGTTTTGTGAATCATACTGCCCATCGAGTTATCTTCGGTTTAAGAAAGGTGCTGCATAAACGGAATGAATAAATGAGCAAGTTAAGAGAAACGCTAGTTCCTCGAGCAGTCAGATCAACCAGCAGTCAGATTACTTGTGGTTTTTTATGTTGCATGTACACCTTTGATGGAGAAACGCTTGGATTATGTTTTATTCGTGTAAACTACTAATAAGACTAACAGGTCTGACCCTTTAGCCGAGCGGTTAGTGATGTCGCCTTGTGGTGCAGTACACCTCGTATCGAATCCCGCACCGGGCAAGAAAATAACCGGTTACATTGGTGGCAGCGGTGGGATCCGGAAGTGTGCAGATCCTCAGAAGACTCTTCGGAGCGCGGGAAGAACAAAGCGCGAGGGCGCGCTTCCGGGAGAGGGTGACGACTGTAAACTACTAATAAGACACGTTAGTCCCTAGCTAACGGTTCTGACCCTTTAGCCGAGCGGTTAGTGACGTCGCCTTGTGGTGCAGTACACCCCGTATCGAATCCCGCACCGGGCAACAAAATAACCGGTTACATTCGTTTTACGTTCAACTCTTGAGAGGAGCACAAAAAGCGAGTTTAGCACTAGATGCTACCGTTGTTAATGCAAACTCTACCACATACACTGCTAGCAAGCTAACACTCGGGATATTGCAGAAAGTGCTGCACGGTCCATTTCAAACAACCTACAGGCGCTGTTTACAAGATGCTGATCAGTGATGTAAAGGCAACCATGTCGTCAAATGGACGCAATGGCTCATCCAGTGAGATTAGATGAAGCAGATGTGCACATTTAGATTTTGGGGAATTTATACGGTGCGCCTCTATGCCAGGGTTTATGGTTTATATATATATGTATTAGAAAATAATGACATTTCTGGGCAGTTTGTGAATAAATCTACTACCATTAATTATTTTCCACTTCCGGTGTGGGAAGATGGTGACGGGAATTCCCGTTTGCAGCGGCCTCACCCAGTACCATCCATGCCGTACGTGTCTTTGTCCACCTCTGCGTTTAAGTTTTGTCTTCGTTTGACGGCTGGGAGAGCTTGGTCTGCTGCGTCCTGTGGGCCCAGGGACCACGGCCCCTGCCTGGAGCTGCGACCGAGGAGGAAACACCGAGGGCGGTCTGACAGGACGCGAAATCGGGGCAGGCTAAGCTAACTGCTAGCCCATAAAGACCGGAAGTTCCGATAACGCCGAGGGTGTTCTGGCGGCGGCCTCGCCTACCAATGACTGTTTTTTAGCATCGGCATGTGGAGTGCAAGGAGGTGGGTCGAAGGTGTCTGGCTTGAAGGTGTCTGGCTTGGAGAGCCGGCGTTGAAGCGGCTGGGAGAGTTTGGGCCGCTGCATCCGGTGGGCCCAAAAATCACCGGCCCTTGCCTGGAAGCTGCGCCCGAGGAGGAAGCACAAAGGGCGGTCTGACAGGACGCGGAAGCGGGGCAGGCTAAGCTAACTGCTAGCCCAGGCAGACCTGCAGTTCCGGCAGTCATCCTGGCTGGCGTGCGTTGTGTTGAGCTGAGATATATGTGTTAGTTAGTATGTGTGTTCCTGAAGTTCGTGCAGTTTTGGGATGTGTGTTTTTGTCTTTGTGTTGCGCTGCTGTGGGCTGGAGGAAACAATATTTTGTAAGCGTTCCTGATTCCTGGTTTATTGTAATTTTACTTGCTGAATAGACACCAGAATTTTTTTAAAAGTATGAAGTTTCACAGCCTTACATTATGGTAGAGGCTAGTTCCCATCGACGCAGATAGATACGGATAGATAGATAGATAGATAGATAGATACGGTCAACTGAGCATGCGCGATAGATAGCCTCTACCACGCCTCCACACGCCCCGCGTAGCGTCCAGGCGCTAGGATATCTAGGATAGACCCGCCCCTACTCTGTGTTTGTCTGATTAGCTAACTTGAACCCTAACCCCGCCCTAACTCTAACCGTGGTGTTGTAACCTACCCAAACAACGGAGGCGACGAGAATACTTGCGCACTGCTCAGTTGACCGTTCTCTGCATCGATGGGAACTAGCACTGCTACCCTTCAAATGTAATTAGCAGCTGGCGAGTGCTATGAAGAAACAGGCCTGTACTTTTGGCTACGCAGTTTACAGCCCCCTGCAGGTTGAAATGCTCCAAGCCGAGGCAGACGTTGATCCCCGACCACAGCAAACAGCAAATACACTCTCCCAAATACACTATAGCATGGAGCTGTCACGCCATGAATATAGATGAGGGGGTTAAAGCATGGATATATATATGTATGTGTGTATATATATATATATGTGTGTGTGTGTGTGTATATGTGTATGTATATATATGTATATATGTATATATGTGTATATATATGTATATATGTATATATGTGTATATATATATATGTATATATATATTTATATATATATATATATATATATATATTTTTGTGTGTGTGTCAGTGTGTGTGTGTGTGTGTGTGTGATCCATATATGTGTGTGTATATATGTGTATATATATATATGTGTGTGTGTGTGTGTGTATATGTGTGTATATATATATATATATATATATATATAGTAGCCTCCATAATCCGGACCTGTCAGTGTGTGTGTGTAGGTCATGTATGTACACACTCGAGTATGTATGTACTGTATCCATGTGTGTATGTATGTATGTATGTATGTATGTATGTATATACGTATATAGATAGATAGATAGATAGATAGATAGATAGATAGATAGATAGATAGATAGATAGATAGATAGATAGATATATATAGATATATATATATATGTTATATATACACCCACACCATTTTTTTCCCCGAAACCGTCCGTGGTGTTGTAAGTGCTCAGCTAATGAGGGGCAGAATATCAACACTGATACAGGAAAACAAGTTTTAATGCATTGCAGTACATCGCACTGTAATTCAAATGTAATTAGCAGCTGGTGAGTGCGAGACGCTCGAAACAGGCCTGTACTGCTACGCATTACAGCTTTTCTCGATCGCTTACACGCTATAACTGGGCCTATTACTAAACATCCCAAACCAAAAGACACCCATTTCCCAAAACTGTAAACACTATTCCCCTGTTTCACACAGGACTCAGATTTGTTGAACTTTTTGTGAAAAACTCTGCACACAAATCCCTTCATATATCACACGCTGCACCATGTGCTCATTTAGAGACACCGGCGTTCAATATCATGAACTGACGTCATCACAGCCGGAACCCAATTAACACACAATTCCCCAGGTGGGAACACAAGGAGTCAAACCTGTTCACACACCAGTCAGAACCGCAGGATAGGTAGATAAAAGGGCCACGGGTCAGTTCACTTGTTTTGGAACAATGGATCCACGAAGAGCTGGAGGTAGAGGAAGAGGACACAGGAGAGGAGGTGGAAGGAGACAAATGGTTTCTGATGAGAGCCGCTTACCAGTAGCCTCCATAATCCGGACCTTCAGAAAGGAACATGGGTAGGTCATTTACGCACTCGAGTTTTCTACTTATCCATGCACGTTACAGTATATATTGTCGCGAATTCGGGGGACAACGCAGCCACAGGAACTGCCGCGGCCGGGAAGCGAACCTGTGTCGCCCGCACCGCAGGAGACATCGCTAACCGCTCGACTCACAGGTTCGCTTCCCCGCCGCGGCAGTTCCTGTGGCTGCGTTGTCCCCGAATTCGCTACAATATATATATGAGAGCAGGGTAAGGGGTTAAGATAATGTATGGATATATACTGTAAGGAAGTGAGTTACACTGCTGTAGTCAGTTCCGCATTGCGCTACATTGCGAGGTAAGCGCTGCTAGCTATTGCTCGCCCGCATAAACGGGTATTTTAAAGTGTGTCAGAGGCCCGTCACTGTTATATGTTTTATGTCAGATGGCTGTTATACATGTTTTTATGCAACAGCTGGTTTTGTTTAAGAAGGGAAGTTGGAAAAGCGCCGTTTGCTATTTTATCGCATCGTACGGTGGAGCTAGCTAAACGCTATTGGTTACCATGATAAAATGCTAGCAGGCTAACTAGGCTCTCCTTGGTTGGTTAATGATGTTTGTGGGATGGGCTGAGCGTTTCTTGGGATTTCTGACGTCTCAGAAACTTACACGAGTTCCGTTGGTGTTACGAGCTGCCTGTATGCTGCGCGTGGTGCTCCACCTGTGTGAGAAAGCTGATAAATGCAGCGAACCTGCTCTGCCTCACCCGCCATCAGGACTCCCGTCTCCCGCCATCAGGACTCCTGTCTCCCGCCTGTACTCCTGTCTCCCGCCATCAAGACTCCTGTCTCCCGCCATCAGAACTCCATTCTCCCGTCTGCACACCTGTCTCCCGTCTGCACACCTGTCTCCCGTCTGCACACCTGTCTCCCGTCTGTACTCCTGTCTCCCGTCTGTACACCTGTCTCCCGTCTGCACACCTGTCTCCCGTCTGCACACCTGTCTCCCGTCTGTACTCCTGTCTCCCGTCTGTACTCCTGTCTCCCGCCTGTACACCTGTCTCCCGTCTGCACACCTGTCTCCCGTCTGTACTCCTGTCTCCCGTCTGTACTCCTGTCTCCCGCCATCAGAACTCCTGTCTCCCGTCTGCACACCTGTCTCCCGTCTGTACTCCTGTCTCCCGTCTGTACACCTGTCTCCCGTCTGCACACCTGTCTCCCGCCTGCACACCTGTCTCCCGTCTGCACTCGTGTCTCCCGTCTGCACACCTGTCTCCCGTCTGTACTCCTGTCTCCCGCCATCAGAACTCCTGTCTCCCGCCTATACACCTGTCTCCCGTCTGCACACCTGTCTCCCGCCTATACACCTGTCTCCCGTCTGCACACCTGTCTCCCGCCTATACACATGTCTCCCGTCTGTACTCCTGTCTCCTCCCTGCGTCCACCCGGAGTCAGTATACATTAAAAATAACACAACGCAGAGACTGTTCAAAGGGGTGTTCGGTTCGGGCCGACAGACAAAAGAATAGGGTTACACACACACACACACACACACACACACACACACATATGTGTGTGGCCATAACAGTGACACTTTTTGGTCAGCCTGTCCGTCACATGTAACACGTTTTTTTTTGTTTTTTTAATTAAAAGTCGTGGCATTGATAATTAATTTCCTGTGAAAATCTACACAACCTTTGGGAAGGCTTTGAATTACAATGCATGCTGGGTCTCGTATCTGGATGATTGCACCGCTGAACGGAGTACCGTTATCTGTAAAGTCGTTGAGAGTGTGGCCAGTTAGGGCCAAATGGTAATTGGCTCCTGTGGCAAGAGCCTGCAACGTCCAAGTCTGCATCATTAACATTTTAATATGGCTGCTTCAGCTGAGCGAAGTGTGCAGGGTCGCTCAGAACATTGTGTGCCGTGGCAGACAGCAAAGCAGACGTCACAGCCATCGGCCTTGCAGTAGGAAAACGCATCTGGAAACTCAAATGAACATGGAACACACACCGGAAGACAGTCTAGATTCAGGCCACATTAGTTTGTCAGTTTTAGGCAAGAAAAGCGTGGCAGTCTGTTCACGGGGATCCCGGTTCGAATCCCAGTGTTACCTCCGGCTTGGTCGGGCGTGTCTTGGTTGGCCGTGTCCGCGGGTGGGAAGTCGGATGTGGGTATGTGTCCCGGTCGCTGCACTAGCGCCTCCTCTGGTCGGTCGGGGCGTCTGTTCGGGGGGGAGGGGGAACTGGGGGGAATAGCGTGAGGATCCAACCCGATATCCCGCCAAAGCGTGTAACACACCCGCCGGTCCAGCGTGTCAGTGTCACGGTTTGCCTCGCTCAGGCGGGGAAAGTACACGCGTGGATGAAGGTGCAGGGCCAGCAGGGGGCGATGATTAAGACGCGAAGGCAGGTTAGGGTTAAGTGTAGGGTTAGGGGAGGGATTTTGGAAAATAATGTATGGTAGCGAATTCGGGAGGCAACCACCGGAACGGCCGCGGCCCGGACGCGAACCCGTATCACCCGCACCGCGAGAGACATCGCCGACCGCTCGACTAAAGGGTCCGACCCGTTAGTCACGGACCAACGTGTCTACTTACCCATGCACGTTACAGTACGCTTCTTTTCCTCCGTGGGGAGTTGCTGGCATTGAGTTAATCATCGCCCCCTGCTGGCACTGCCACCGTCATACACGCGTGTACTTCTCACGCCGGAGCGAGGCATATCGTGACACTGACACGTTGGACCGGCGGGTGTGTTACACGCTTTGGCGTGATCCTCCCACGCGCTACGCCCCCCTGGTGAAACTCCTCACTGTCAGGTGAAAAGAAGCGGCTGGCGACTCCACATGTATGGGAGGAGACATGCGGTAGTCTGCAGGGCCTCCCCGGATCGGTAGGGGGACCCCCCCCAAAAAAAGAGAAAATCGTAGGCAATAACCCCCCCAGAGGTAGCACCCAATACACACATTATCGTTAGCTTGTACACCCAAAAAAAATTTTTTTTGCTAAAAACAAAATGTGGCCACAGTCCTGCAGAACAGCCCAGGGATGAGAGTATGTTGTCTACAGAGTCAGCACGCTGGTTCCAGGAAGAGTCGTCGTTGGATGGTAGACATCTTGTTTATATCTTGAAACGAACTGCCCAGGATCCAGAGTTATGTCACGTGAGGCTTCATGTAGGTTGGGTCTCCTGACATGCGTCAGGAAAAACGAAGGACTTGTCCATCACAGCCAAGACTGCCATCAACTTTAACCTGGCACCGGTGACACTGAGTTGGTCTTTCCTTTAACTGAAAGTAGACTTGACACGTGTCTGCAGACACGGACCATTACACCGTCCAGGCTTCGGATGACGTAATGCATCACTTTCATGCAAATCTGAAGTGGCAGTAAGAGGGAGTAAGTACTCTGACGGTACCTGCTGACCATGTGATCAGAATCAAACACACACAAGCAAACACGGTTTGGCTTTCTAATAAATCGGACTTTATGTATAGAAAATCAAGACGTCTTAAAAAGTCACACTACAGAGAGTTTAAATTCAGAAGTGTTGGACTGCGATAAGTATTTTTTAAGGAGAGCGTTTAGGAGATGCTGGCAGTTTTGACCCCCTAAGAGTACGCATGATAGATATGGAAATGATCGTCAAGTACTGATCTGCTATTTCACAAATCAATTTTATGTTTTGTAAACATCACTGAAATGTGGCCTCGAGTATTTCACGTACCACAGAGACTGGCCTCCACCGAAAAACGACCCCAGACGTCGTTTGTACAAGCAGACCACCTAAAGTTACGATTTATAGCTAAGCGACCTCTAGCGGTCGTTTAAATAACGGAAATCTAGTGTCTGAGGTGCGTCGTTATCAAATGACCTTCGACCTTCGTTACCAATCAAAGTGCGACGAGCCAAGAGGTGGGGGAGTGCAGGAACTGTTTACACTCTTGTAAGCTGTTGGTTTCTTCACAAAGCTTCCTTTACTTTAACGCCCTCACTTTGCCTGAACAATAATAAAGTCCCAATGTCCCCCAACGAGTACTTCATCATCAGCAGCAACGCGGGGTGGGAACAAACGACCTATGTGGTCGTATTCCGTTGCCTACGAACACGGGGACCGCCAGTTCGAATCCCCGTGTTACCTCCAGCTTGGCGTCCCTACAGACACAATTGGCCGTGTCTGCGGGTGTGGTGTGGGTATGTGTCTTGGTCGCTGCACTAGCGCCTCCTCCGGTCGGTCGGGGGGGGGCTGTTCAGAGGGGAGGGGAACTGGGAGGAATGGCGTGATTCTCCCACGTGCTCCGTCCCCCTGGTGAAACTCCTCACTGTCAGGTGAAAAGAAGCGGCTGGCGACTCCACATGTATTGGAGGAGGCGTGTGGTAGTGTGCAGCCCTCCCCGGATCAGCAGAGGGGTTGGAGCAGAGACCGGGACGGCTCGGAAGAGTGGGGTAATTGGCCACTTGCAATTTGGGAGAAAAAGGGGGGGTGAATAAAAAGATAAAAAATAAAAACAGGTTTGAGGAAATACACAGCTCTTTCGTATATATAGCCAGTGAGTAGCTGCAGAAACGTAGAGGAAGAGTTCTGCAAGGCGTTGTGTCAAATGCACAGCCACCACCTTCCTACGTCAGGTACCGGAGCCGCGGCTGAGTCCCTGTGAAAGCTTGATATGTGACATCTGTTGCGCTCGTGACACAATTCCGCCGTGTTGGAGCGGCCACGCCGGATATTGAGGCTTTTAATGCATCCGCTTCAGCGGACAGACCGATGCGTCTCTTTTCTTTTCCGCTTCCGGTGTGGGAAGATGGCCGCGCAAATTCGTGTTTGCGGCGGCCTCACCCAGCACCGTCCATGCAGGGTCTTTGTCCACGTCTGTGTCTACGTTTGCTGGTTGGGAGAGCTGGCGCTGGATCAACTGGGGGAGCCTGGTCTGCTGCGTCCTGTGGGCCCAGGGACCACGGCCCTGCCTGGAGCTGCGCCCGAAGGGGAAACACCGAGGGCGGTCTGACAGGACGCGGAAGCGGGGCAGGCTAAGCTAACTGCTAGCTAGCCATGCAGACCGGCGGTTCCGACAGTCATCCTGGCTGTGATGGGCAGTGATTTGTTCTTTTTAATTTTGTGTTTTGTGTTTTTGCTTTGTGGTGTAGATATATGTGTTAGTTTGGATATGTGTGTTCTTGTAGTTTTGGATATGTGTTGTTGTGTTTGTGTTGCGCTGCTGTGGGCTGGGGGAAACGACGTTTCGTTTCATTTCATGTGCGCAAGCGCATGAAATGAACCGACAAATGAAGTGCTTCTGATTCTGAAGTGAAGCTAAGGGCCCTAAAATTGACTTCAAAATGACAAGAACAGGAACCAAGACAGGTCTTCCGGATGCGGATTATGCCCCGCAGACGAGCCGATTAACATCGTTTCCCCTCTACGCATCTCTAAGGAGGCATTTCACAAGTTGGGAAGAACTAAAAGGCAGCAGCAGGTGCAGCATGGCTGGAGAACGACGCAGGTAAAATATGTGCGTAACCTGCGTGACCTTGACAATATCGACCGGTGTTGTGTTCCTGTTTGCTTTATGTTGTGCGTCTGCTGGGGGGACGAGGTCCTCTGCTCCCCATGTTCCCGACCGCCGAGCAGCAGATGTGTGTGCTCACCACATACATGAAATATGAGCGGTGGATTTATTCCGGAACATCTGTTGTTTGGGATTGGTCGAGAGTCGGCGTGTTGGCCCTGGCCACGTATAAAAAGGGATGTGTGCTCACACAGACGATACTGGCCATATGTTGCAAATGTGAGGCAATAAAAACATCTTTATTTTACCAGCTGGATGTGGGCATGCGTGGGAATGAGCTGAGGCTGGCCTCCATCCAAAAAAAACGACCCCATTGGTCGTTTGTACAAGCAGCTTTTTACGACCTATAGACCCCGTTTACACTTGGTTTTAAAATGGGGTTTTTTTTGTGCGATCGGACCACAAGCGGACGGCGCTAAATACAAGTGTAAACGACCACCAACACGTTTTGTGAACCTGGCACTCAAACCACTTGCCGAGGTGGTCTGGGACTCATGTGACCACATATCTTTTGTAGTGTAAACGTTAATACGTCTGATGCGTCCCCGACAAGGAACACAGCGAATCTTCTTCTTCTTTTTCAGAGCAGCGAAATCTGATCACAAGTGGTCAGCAGGACGCATTTGGAGACGCATGATGGACACAGGTGTAAACGGCGATGTGTCTCGCTGTCCACTTGTGATCCGATCGCCCAGAACGCATTTGAAAGCCAAGTGTAAACAGGGTCATAGTCACGTTTTAAGCTACTTCCTCCGTAATTGTAACACGTGACTTCCCCTGTAACAATAAGCGTCTCCTTCCATAAGCTCTCGCGAGAAGGAATATTAATAAAAGCAAAGTGTAAGGTCACATAGCGGTTCTGATGTCCACGCTAGCTGACTTTCTAACTTGTGGCTAACGTTAAGTTAGCGCTTATGACGTCATTCATAGTAACCATACTGCCAATAGCGATCTTAGTTACTACACTAGACGGCGAAACTACACAAAAACGCACTGACTACACATTCTATTGTTCTCACGTTGTTTTAAAAACCCACAATGCACAGAGGCGAAAAGTATCTGTGGCATACCTCCCGCCGCCGGTAGGGGCGCTACTTTAGGAAACGCTCCTGCGGGTCGTATCAGAGGACGAACCACCTACGTGGTCGTGTGGGTTGGAGGACTTCTTAAATGAGCTCGCTGGCCCTGCAGACCGTCACAGCGGGTGAAACCGTGCGACAGTCATTAATGGCTTCTAATGCCACGTTCTTCCTCGATGTCTATGTCCCTCTCTCATCCTTCCCCTGCACCCTCTGTTCCTGCCATCAGTCATCTTCCACTTCTCCTCCTCCCCCTCCTCCTCCTCCTCTCCCACACTTCATGTTTTCCGACTGACTCACTGAGGAGCTTTTTATCATTTTAAGCACATCTTAGTTACTAAAGATGCCGCGCGCTCAAGAGAAACGTGTCCCTCTCCTGCAGGCTAGCATGGTTCAAGGCAAACACACAAACACACACACACACACACACACACACACACACACACACACACACACACACTGCATTCACTGAAGCCAGATGTGCTTTTATTCTCCTCTGCCATGTCAGTGGCAACACGAAGGCTAGTATGGCCGCTGAGGTGGGGAGTGGGATGTAATTAGCAGGAACTTCTTCTCTGCACTGCGCACTTCCTTCCTTCTCTCCAAGCGGTTGTTGGTCCGGAATCAGAGTGGTGGTGATCAGGCCTGTCAAAGTGGGCTTGCTGCACTGGACCTCTGAATAAGGTTACACTTGGCATCAACACTGTTAATTAACAATTTTTATAGGGTGATGGCGCGCATCAACACTATATGCTAATGAGGGATTTGTCTTCCCCGACTCTTCCTCTCTCTTCCTCTCTTACATCTTCTGCTGTTTGCCCTCCACCTCTCTCTCTCTCTCTCTTTATTTATATATACTAGAAGAACCCCGCTACAATGTAGCGGTTCGGTTATCCACCCGTCTAAATCTCCCTCCTCTTCATCCCGCCAGCTAACCGCCTTCCCCCTGCTCCTAAACCCCCCCCACTCCAACTCCCTCCCCCCAAATGCTCAGAATCATCTGAAATGCCGAGAAAAGTGGTTTTTAGCCATTTTTAGAAAATGCATATTTTGCATAATTATGCATGATTATTATAATTATTTTAATTTTCCGCTATTTTTCTGGTCCTCTCTGGAACAATACCTACCACCTCCAAAAAAAAAAAGAGGATCATAAGTGCATTTTTGCAAAAATGCATTTATTTTGCATAATGCCAAAACATTTCTAAGTCCCAGAAAAAAAAATGTTATAGGTGAAAAAATCAAATATGCTCAGAATCATCTGAAATGCCGAGAAAAGTGTTTTTTTAGAAAAATGCATATTTTGCATATTTATGCATAATTAATTATGCATAATTTTAATTTTCTGCTATTTTATATAGGTGCCCCTGATCATCCCCAATAACCTCCAAAAAGAATCAAGGCCCCAAGTGCTTTAGTTTGGCCGTTTACAGACGCTCACACAGACACACACCACACACCACACACACACTGTGAAAATACAGGAGTAGATATGTGTGTGTGTGTGTGTGTGTGTGTGTGTAGGTATCAGAGGTGGAAAGTAACGAATAACATTTACTCGCGTTACTGTAATTGGGAAGTTTTTTGAGTACTTTGTAATTTTTTAAGTAGTTTCTGAAATAGGTAATTTTACTTTTACTCAAGTACATTTTGACCCAAGTATTTCACTTCGCTACAATGGAAATCCCTCCAGTTACTGAGTACAAAATGAAACGGGGGTGGGGGTGGGGGGGGCGAGCCTAGGCCAATGGAACCCGAAAGGAAATTGCGCGGCCGTGCGCGCGCGCGCGGAATTCCCACTGGAACGCCGCATCTTTGGATGATGGGCTGGTGCCGAGCAAGAGATAGAGACCGTGGAGGAGGTCGACGTCAACGATTTTGATGATCGTCGAGGCGAGGCATCGGACTCCCGTGGGAGACATGCGTCGGAAAGCGGAGGAAATCCTTGGCCACTTCTCGGCCAGCTCTTTACGAGGCAACGGCAAGCACGTGGCGGTAAGTAGAGTATGTGTGCCTTTGCCCGTGTGTCCCAAGCGTTATTTACAATACATTATTGTTCAGTTAAAACGCAAGAGAGACAAGATGGAGATGGTTTGGACATGTGTGGAGGAGAGATGCTGAGTATACTGGGAGAAGGATGCTGAATATGGAGCTGCCAGGGAAGAGGAGAAGAGGGAGGCCAAAGAGGAGGTTTATGGATGTGGTGAGGGAGGACGTGCAGGTGGCTGGTGTGACAGAGGAAGACGCAGAGAACAGGAAGAGATGGAAACGGATGATCCGCTGTGGCGCCCCCTAACGGGAGCAGCCGAAAGTAGTAGATTGTTTAGTTAAAACCTTCCTCCATTATGCAAAATGTGCCTTCCTGATACCAGTTACTTTGGCCTAGCCTAGCATCCACCCTGACTGCTAGATGGCATGAATCACCCAACACTTACCAATTGGTTTTTATGAGAGGACAATCAGAAATAACATAACGAGTGCATGATTGCAGTTGCAGTCGGCCTCTTTGCGAAATCAGCCCAATTCCTGTATTACTGACTAGCCCCTGGGTGGTTAGCTGTAGCTAAGACTACGGTAATGTGCTTTGGGTGAACAGCGATAGCCCGTCGAAATTACCGCTGGGCTGGGAATGCAAGCTTTGCAGGCCTGTGAAAATGTTCACTAAATGTGACGTTTAAAAGACAAAGGGATGGTACGATGGTTTAAAATATGGAGCGGGAGGCACTTTATATTGTAGCCTAGTAGCTAAACAGCACCCAACATTCTCAGTTTGCTGTCACAGAGTGGAGTGCATTAAGTAGGCGACAGAAACAAGTAGCCTCACTGTTATGCATCAACAAAGGTCATCTCATTTAAGAAAATACACTGCATAGATGGAAAAGACTGCATTTATGGTGTAGCAATAAACTGGCTTTAGAATGTCATAGGCCTACATCCCCATGGGAAATGTATCTCTTAATTGTTATTTCTTAAATATGAGTGTGCCTAGCCTATGTTAACTATTGTGCACCTGTATTCTTCACAGAGATAGTATCCATCAAAACTTGCTGATTTTAGTGCATGTGCACGGAGGCCGGCGCAGGAGCAAGGAGGAGCAAGCAAGCGGAGCAGGAAACCAGGCAAGCAGGCCAAATTAAGTGTCGGATTTGCGGTGGGTGGTGCAATCCGTGTGTCTCAAGGGACAGTTGCACTGAATCCTCAATGCAAAGTGCTCTCCAGACCCACACCTTAGTAAAGTCAACTGTGTTGCCACTACCACAGATTGTTGGTCTGCACACCAACAAAGCTATATAGGTGTCACTCAGACCTTGGAGAGGAGATCTGCTGTGCTGGCATGCAAGAGGTTAAGAGGGTCACACACCTTTGATGTACTTGCAGGTGCCCTGGATGATATACACTGCGACTATAGAATATGGGGGAAAGTGGTCAGAACTACCACGGATAGTGGCTCGGACTTCGTTAAAGCATTCAGTGTTTTTGGTGAGCAGAGCCAGTCTGAGGATGCAGAGTCAGATACAGACCAAGACTGTCCAGATGAATTTGATAGCGAATACCAAGACACGTTCAGCATCCTAGAGCAAGATAACGGCCTTGAGTACCAGCTTCCCACACATCAAAGATGTGCATGCCACTTATTGAACTTGGTTGCCACAACAGATGCTGACATTGCAGAACAGAGGAACGACACCAACAAGAGGCTGTCACGTGCCGCCTTTGGGAAATGCCAAGCTATGTGGAATAAGTCAGGTCGCTCACACATGGCAGCAGAAGCTGTGGAAGATAAAGGTAGTCTTCAGCCCATCCGACCCAATAATACGCGATGGAAACTCAACATACATGGCTGTGGAGAGACCCATACGGATTATACAAGAAAAAGGGGAGGATGCCATCAGGATAGTCTGTGAAGAATTCAAACTGAAAATGTGAGTTTTTCTTTGCATTTGAGAAGTACGATAGTTAGTTAATTAGCATTTGTAACATAACATTTGTTATAATTCATGATCAATAGAAAACAGTGCTGATACCACAGTATGTTTTGTTGTACTTGGCTGCACAATCCAAACCCTTCCTGTAAGAAATGTGTTAACAGTTTTATGTGTTTCATGTATCTTGCACAGGTTGAGTCAAGCAGAAATTGCTTCCCTGACCGAGTTCTGCTCTGTGATGAGACCAGTGGTAAAGGCCTTACACAATCCTCAGTCAGAGACCAACACACACTTGGGGCGGCTTCTCCCACTGATCTTCGAATTACAGTCAAAACTGAGAAGGCAGGAAGCGTCCACCAAGATGTGTCTGCCACTCGTCAGAGCAATTCAGCATGGTGTCCAAAAGCGCTGTGGAGTGATGATGGAGGACCCTGAACTGATCTCTGCAGCAATCCTTTTGCCAAAATTTAAGACTGGCTGGACTGAGAAAGCTGATATCATAGAAGTAGGTGTGATTTAATTTTTTTAATATCATACTGATCAATAGTTTATTTTAGTGTTCATTTGTTTTCTACCAACAAATAAATGGTAATAACATTATAATGCAGAATACTATACTGTAGGTCTGTCATCTGAAGTTGTAGCTGTTTGTAGCACTATAATGGCAGATAACTCATTGCTTAATTGCCAGAGATGTTGTTTGTCATTCAACAGGTCTACTCTATGTCAGACATCACCTCGACCAGATGGCTGAGACGGAGGTGGAGCACGTTGGACAAGGACAACATTCATCAGATGAAGAGGATTTCTTCTCCCCAATGAAGTCCAGAAGGTCAGAGGGTACAGGGGAGTTAGAAGGCTACCTAGTGTCTCAGAAAGTAGGGATCTGCTGAACTCTTTTCCAAATTTAAAAAAAAAAACTGTCCCTGAAACTCAACACTGGCCTGCCGGCCTCAGCCGCCTGTGAGCGTCTTTTCAGCTCTGCTGGTTTGTTGTTCACAGCGAAGCGAGCACGGACTAGCTCGACGAACTTTGAAAATCAACTCCTGCTCAAACTGAACAAGAGCTTTACAGTCTAATGCTGTAGTATTCGGTGGGGCAGGGCACTTTATTTCATTTCTTACATCAGCAGTCAATGTGCTCATTCGTCAGTTAAGACAATTGATATGTTTTATGTTTTCTATAGAAAGGACAAAGAGCACAGTTTGTTATTAAGGAATTGCTCAACATTTTGAGTGCCCCCGATACTTGATATTGGTTTTATTTTCTTTCCAGTGGCCTTGATTTGCAGTGTAGTGTTTGAGGTGAAGAAAAGCAGACCATAGAATTCAGAATTTTTGCCACTTATGGTGCTTGAAAATGTTTTATGGGGTGGTCTGAACAAAGTCTGCACATTATACCTCTCGAAAGGTAAACATTCTGCAGTTCATTTGTCAATTATATTTTCTATAAAAGCAAGGGAGAGCATTGTGTTACTAAGGAATTGCTCAGTTGTCTTTAAAACATTGTGAGTGTCCCGGACACTTTGAGTTTGGTTTATTTAAGTTTCATGTGTCATTTAGAAAGTCTGCTTCAGTGGCTTTAATTCACTGTAGCGTTCTTCAGTGAAGGAAAAAGATGGATCATAGAATTCACAGCTTATGCCACTTGTACTTGAAAATGTTTTATGGGGGGTGGTCTGAACAAAGTTTGCACATTATACCTCCTGAAAGATCCTAATTATTACGTAGACTAAAAGTTGATTAAAAACAACTATGTTGGATTGGATTTATGACTTGTTGTCATTTTTTACACAAGGAGGAGTGACCTCCATCAAGTTGTTGAAAGTAACTAAGTAACTTTTACTCAAAGTAAACTTTAAATTAACTACTTTTTACTTTTACTCGAGTAGATTTTTAGATGGGTACTTTTACTTAAGTAGAATTTCAGTAAAGATACTTTTACTTAATTACAATATTTCAGTACTTTTTCCACCTCTGGTAGGTATATATGTATCTCTCGCTCTTGCTCTCTCTACATATATATATGTGTATATATATATATATACACACACATATGTGTAAGAAACAAACTTTGATACATAGCAGAACAAGCTCGTTTCGTGCGTCACGCACTCATCAGCTAACAAGGTGGCTAATCAACAAAGAAAAAAGCATAGCCAATAAATACCACGCTGCCCCGCGCCACGCCCTTAGTTACGGTGCACAGCAACCAATGGGACGATAGAACATGTAAGGCAGGGCACCTGACTAGATATGGTTACAATATTCAAATGCCCCGGATGTAAGGACCTTTTCGAGGAGGAGTGACTCAAGGAAAATCAAAAACACTTCTTTTAGTTTAACTCAGCATTTATTAAACATGAACTATTCAACACACTGTTTGTGATTTCTCACTCTTTTTCAATGTCCTTTCAGTTGTAGTAAATCAAAATGCGTGTGTAGCCCAAAAAATATAAAATAAAAGTACCTATTCAGAGCTCTGAGAAAATAAACCCAGAATAAAACCCAAAGTCCATCTACCCGGGTAGTATGCTTTCAAAGTGTGGTGAGATCTCAAGCGCTTATCTGTGTGACGGCATGGAGACAGCGTGGAGTCGGAACAGTTCGTGTTGGCGGTGAGACGCTGCACTTCCGCCCTCTGTTCCGCGGCTGCGCACTCGTCTGTCCAATGGCTAGCGGTCCACTGGATCGTCTCAGTGTCTCGCATAAACAAAAAACCAACCTGCATAGCGGGTCAATACTCAATTACTCTTCAGAAAATAAACATTACCAGATGTGGAATTAGCATCACTCGATAATCCGTATTCATGAACTTATGGTGACCCGGAACTTTACTTTCAATCATATCGTTGACTCATGCGAGCTCAGACGCTAGCTTACAACCCAGCAATACAGGTTCACCATGGCTCTGCCTAGCACTTCAGTTTATTAGACTAAAGTTCACCTCCGACTGGGTTTTGTTTAACTTGTACACATCTTATCAAGTCATTTACTCATTACCAAGGAAATGGTCGAGCTAACAAAAAGAATAGAATACAGTAAAGTCTCTCAACCAGAACCTTGCATGATAGCATATGGGATACATTGACTATGCTAGCAAGGCACATGGCGAAGTTAAGGTAAGACACTCACCGGAGAAAATAATTATAAGCTCACGGAATCCTCCTAAGAACTCCGACACATGTTGCTGTACTACTTGCTGAAAAGTGCATTCTTGAAAGAGAACTCATTAACTAGCTCTTAAATCTCATGTTTTCACTTTGTATCTCTTGTAGTTGAATCCGTTTGCGCTCCAGCTCTGCTGAGCGCGATTGTCACTCTTCTTCTTTGCTGTAACCACTGTAACAGTTTCTACTATCCGCAGCGTTACTACTGCCATCTACTGGGCAAGTTTAATATGCAGGAAACTGCATAGTGGAAAATGGCAAGGAAACTACATTAAATCATATATAGAACTAGGAAATAACCTAACACTGCATGCTGGCTACTGTATGTGGGTTACATCAACATTTGAAAAACAACTGCAACCAATGGGGGAGGGACTGGGGTCGTTTTGAAAAGGAAAGGACTTAAAGGGCCAGGGCGCTGTTGAAAAAGCATACATTTAAAATATAACACATTTTACGTATATCATAGAGTGGGGCTGGAGTACAGTTGGAAGAGCAGACAATATACACACACACACACACACACACACACACACACACACACACACACACACACACACACACACACACACACACACACACATATATATATATATATATATATACACATACACACACACATACACACACACATATATATATATATATATATATATATATATATACACACACACACATATATATATATATGTATGTATGTATGTATGTATGTATGTATGTATGTATGTATGTATGTATGTATGTATGTATGTATATATGTGTGTATATATATATATATATATATACAGACACACACACATACGTAAAATATATATATATACACATCTCTCTCTCTCTGTCTCTCTCTCTCTTTCTCTCTCTTTCTTTCTCTCTCTCTCTCTCTCTCTCTCTCTCTCTCTCTGTCTCTCTCTCTCTCTCTCTCTGTCATCTCAGGATCAAAGCGGCACATAAGCTGAAGTGAATGCGCGTGCTTAGCATTATCTGCTAAGATTGGATGTTCTCCAGCAGCTTCCGTGTCGCGTGGCGCGCCGCGCCGCGCCGCGCCGCTCTTGGTATTCCTGAGCGCTGTGCAGATCGTTTACACGGGTACCGGTGTCAGAACATTAAGAGGGAGGTGCCGGGAGCACGCCTCTTGAGGGAGATCAAAAGGGCGCCACGCTCCGCCGCTTCGTCTATTGCTTTTGATCAGGGAGACTCTGGCTGTCATCACCTGTTGAGAGCAACAGCCAGCAGCGGGCAACCCTCACCTGCCCAGCCTCATTTGAATAGCCTGGCTATTTCAATAGAATACAATAGAGTCGAAGAGCGTAGAGGGCCGTACGGTGGCGCAGTGGATAGCGCGGTCGCCTCACAGCAAGAAGGTCCTGGGTTCGAGCCCCGCGGTAGTCCAACCTTGGGGGTCGTCCTTTGTGTGGAGTTTGCATGTTCTCCTCGTGTCTGCGTGGGCTTCCTCCCACAGTCCAAAGACCTGTAGGTCAGGTGACTCGACTGTACTAGAGAGAGAGAGAGAGAGAGAGAGAGAGAGAGAGAGAGAGAGAGAGAGACTGGCGGCCTGTCCAGGGTGTCTCCCCCCCGCCACCCAGAGACTGCTGGGGTAGGTTCCAGCATCCCCCAGAGCAGGATTAGCGGTTCGGATAATGGATGGAATAGAAGAGAATGGAACGTGCTCCTATAACGACCACGGATGACTAGCCTCAATTGGCCTTGGCCAACTGGTCGGACTCTTTAGTCGACCGGCTGCGGCGGTTAGCCAGGAGCCAGCGATTCTAGTCATCTGTGGTCGTCACAGCCGCGTCCATAAGGTTAGCGGTTGTGTCAGGGAGGACATCCGACATAAAACTTTGCCAAATCATTATGCGGATGGACAAGACCTCCATCAGCGCTGCGCCGTCACATGTGGCAGCCCGCTCGTCACGTGGCTGGGAGGTTCGTATCCCAGACTCGCCGTAACCGGTCACGGCCAGAGCGTCCACGGGGTGAGGCCTTCATTAGGCCACCCTTACCCGAGGGATAGTGGGTGTAGATCGGTGTAGTGTTCGGGGACTCGTCGTTCTCCAGCGACCCCTCTGGCCCATCCGGGCGCCTGCAGCCGAACGCATTCCCCCCTACGCCTCCTTCGCGGCCTGAAGGTGATGCAATCCATGCGAGGAGGCTTCAGCGAGTAAAAGAGCGAGAGCAGCCGACACGAGTTTGAAGGGAGCTGGCGTTACGCCTATCTCCTTCCTGTGGAAACGTGAGCCAGGGGAGTCATTCCACAAGAGTTCCGGCCATATGCCATCGGGTTAATCGGGTGGGATAAGGGGAAAAATAGAAATGAATAAATAGAATAGAATATACTGACATTTTAAGGGAGGTATTCTAGGAAAGCAACATTAAAAGAGTCATGATAAGCCCTTGTCATTGACAGTCTGATAAAACTGAAATATAGTTTCTTCCATGACTGGATGGCACTGATCTGGGAAAGAGAAGGCTTGTCTTTAATTTATCGGTGTGTCAATTTTAATTTGCATCCATTTTACGCTTGTTACAGTATCAAATATCCTCCTTCACACAACTGTTATGTGACTTTGTGTGAAGAGAGCAATACAGGAGTGTTGTCTTAAAGGAAAATTCCACTTTTTTCAACCTGGGTCTTCTTTTTGTTGTATTCTTCATCATTCCTATCAAATGTTATAGTATTTTGCGTACCTGCCTCAATGTGGAGGGTTTTGAGATGAGTCCAGGTGGACACTCCGCTTCACAACAGCGTCAGCGGACACACAGGTTCAATTTACCTCATACAAGCCCACTTTATCTAAATCTCTTATTTGCAAGTGAAAACCAAGCTGAAATGTTTAATTTGTTAGCCGAAATTAAAAGTAGGACAGATTAATTAAATACTGGAACTACAACTTGCAGGAACAATCTTAACTTATTAGATATGGAGTTTCCATATGAGACTCGCCAATACAGACTTCACAAATCTTGTGTGTGCAGAATAAGTTAAGTTTGGTAGCTGGTTTCTACTTGCAGAAACCAGCTACCGGGGGAAATCTCTGCACTGACTTGAGGTAATGAGATGGATGTGTTCTCATTGTAAATTTAGGTGGGAACTTCTGAAGAAATACAGGATATAAACAGTGTTGAAGCATCCCTTTACATTAGCATTGTACAGCAGGCGTTTGCAGCAGTTCAGCAGAGCTAACGTTAGCTTGTCTGAATCATGTTTTCATGTGACGACCCAGAAAATCAAGCTTACACATCAGAAACTCTTAAACCATTAGTCAAAAGATGACTATGTTAAAGGTGATGAAGGACATCTTACTTACCTCTCTGTCGATGGTGTTTCTGTGAAATCCTACCTCTAATGAAACCGCATGGACAAAACCAAGTGTAGCTGCCCCGGATGACTAGACTCGCTAGCCATTGGCTAACGAGTCAGACCCTTGTAGTTGACTGGTTAGCGCAGTCGCCCTTGGCGCGAGAGACCCGGGTTCGTTTCCTGGCTGCCCCTGAATTCGCTACATTGGTGTCAGAAGTGGGATGGTGAGACCGCGAGGCCATCGGAAGCGCGTGCGCCCAGAGGCGTTATGGAGCTGATATGATCAAGCGCGGGGACACGCTTCCCGGAGGAGGGGGGTGGTGTAACGACCACGGATGCCTAGACTCACTAGCCCTTGGCTAACGGGTCGGACACCTTAGTTAACGCAGTCGCCCGTGGTGCGGGCGACCTGGTTTTGCTTCCCGGCTGCCCCTGATTTCGCTACACAAGTGAGAGGAGGGACAGGGTAAGAATAGTGGTGGGGGTTGTATGCACTCACAAACAATTTTGGAGGGATCTCCACCCCTTCTGAGTCTACTTACATGGTACAGCTAAACATGAGACGAATGCCAGTTTGTGAATGAGTGATGCTTTGCTTCCTTACTTCCAACCAATCAGCGGCAACTATTAGATACCAGTGTTGTTGTTGTTGTTGTTGTTGTTGTTGTTGCTGTTTACCCCTGTTTCTCCCTCAAACTGTACCTACTCGTACGGTGACCCAGAGCAGCGCAACACAAATACATTAAGAAAACACAAACACTTTAACAAAACACAAACATGTTGAGAACACGCAAAAGTCATTAAGAAAAGACGAGCATCGAGACAAACACGAAAAACCCAATTTATTTTTGCTTTGACAGTTGTTTCGCATGTTTTTCATTTTCTATCGAGGACACCACTGTATGAATATCCATATTGTAATATATAGATATACCAGTAGCGGACCGTGCATTTCAGACCTAGGCCTTCGGTAAGACGTCCCCTCCTCATAATTACCCAAAGACAGCCGTCATATCGCCACGCTACAATGTTTTAGTCGCCAAAGTGTTTATCGTCACAATCATCACCGTCATCAAGTTATTTGACACGTTTCACTCTCACAACAGCGACATCGTGTGGCGACATGGTGTAACGTAAAGCCTTAGTGGAAGTAATCTCGCTGGGCATATTATGCTATTGTAAACTACTAATAGGACACGTTAGCCCCTAGCTAACGGGTCTGACCCTTTAGCCGAGCGGTTAGTGACGTCACCTTGTGGTGCAGTACACCCCGTATCGAATCCCGCACCGGGCAAGAAAATAACCAGTTACATTGGTGGCAGCGGTGGGATCCGGAAGTGCGCAGATCCTCAGAAGTCTCTTCGGAGCGCGGGAAGAACAAAGCGCGAGAGCGCGCTTCCGGGGAGGGTGACGACTGTAAACTACTAATAAGACACGTTAGCCCCTAGCTAACGGGCTTGACCCTTTAGCCGAGCGGTTAGTGACGTCGCCTTGTGGTGCAGTACACCCCGTATCGAATCCCGCACCGGGCAAGAAAATAACCGGTTACATTACTAACCAATATTTTCAGATTTTTACATTTATATATAGATATAGATATATTCCAACGTGACACGTATTCTATGCGCACTGTTTGAAACTATCCGGGGCTCCCATGATCCGCCATTGCTGTTAAATAATTGGCCCATTGACGTCTACGGAGTTGACGCAACTCGCTCTTTCTAGGGCTCTGCTTCAGTCGAGATGCGGAAGGCGCTGGCAGGAGGAGTCTTCTCACATGGTTACAGCAGAGGGAGAAAGCTGATTGGATGATTTTTTTTTTTTGGTTGAGAGACTGCAAGCAGAGCCTCCCGAATTCATATGTGTAATGCGATATTAACAGATTGATTAGAAGATTGGCTAACACTTTAGTATGGGGAGCATATACACCATTAATTAGGTGCTTATTAGCATGCAAATTAGCAACATATTGGCTCTTAATTGGTCATTATTACGTACTCATTAATGCCTTATTCTGCATGGCCTTGTTATACAACCAGTAAGCCATTAACTATGAGTTTTCCCTCTATAACCTCAGAAGTATTGCTTATTAGTAGTACCATCTCAATATGCTTTGCTTAGTATGGCCTTTATAAGGTGGTAGTACCACAAGAAGAGTTATTCTCCCTTACTAACACTTAATGAATATGCTCTGTTCTTACATAACAACACACAAAACTACAAGTGTTCATAGTGTTACATTACTCTAAATTAAGTTGTTGTTACTCAGAATATGTTCCCCATACTAAAATGACATCTTGATCATTACTAATTCACTAGTAATTAAGTGTTTTTATGTTCTCCATACTAAAGCGTTACCATATATATATATCATTATCTGTAGATGATGTCTGTCTCTTCAGCCAACATTGAAATCTGAGTTCAGAATTTGTGCTTCATGGTGTTGGACTGTGGTTTGCCCAGAAGTGCAAAACACTGAGACAACACAAGCAAGTGCAAAACACAAAAACATTGAAAAACAATGAAGAAAAACAACGTATTCTTGTTTTGTTGTTTTGCATGTTCTTAATGTTTCATGTTTCCCTGCGCTCCAGGGCCACTTCAGGGGGGCGCTCCGGGCTGCAGGGTACGTGTCAGGCGAATTAAAGGCCTGATTAAGTTTTCCTTGTCAACTGAAGACCCAGAACTTTGCGAGGCCAGTTTCAACATGGTCCCAGCACCACAGAAACCTTTGGTGGAGTTGCGGATTATGAATTTAGATTTGAATATCGCGGAAGAGATAGAGATCGTGTGTAGATAGCGATGGCTATTCACACAAAGTTATCCTTGAAAGAAAATGAAAAAGATGCAGGAACATGGTGAAAACACACAAATATTTTTGTTTTCAAAAATGGTTTTTTGTCTTTTCTTAATTTTTGGGGTTTTCTTGAAGATGTATTTTGCACTTCTGGGCCATGAGAGCTGGCCGGGGAAGTAGGGAAGTAAGGGAAAGAAGTGATGGTTAGTGTGATTTAACAATTGCCAGTGTCCCTGGCAATGCCTTTGTCTGAGTGAGTCGCCCTTCAGCATCCTCCATTAGACGCTCGGTGGAGGACTGTGGCTGAGCCGCTCCCTCACGTGAGTGCAGCACCGGGATGAATGTGAGGAAAGGCCGGCGCACCAGCAAGTACAAGTAGCACGAATGCTAAGCAACTGCACAAATGCGTGCTTAAAACACCAATAAGTAGAACAGGTAAAGAATGTTACCCGAGGTTTCTCTTGGGTACCAAGGTACGGCCTTCGAATGTTCTCAAGTAAGACTCTGTCTCGCTTTTATACCGGCTGTTATCTGGACAACTGTGATGATCAGTATTTTGAAACGTAACAACGTAAGAACCCTAAAACGAAATGGGGATTTTACCTCATCTCTCAAGTATGTTCTGTCCATCCCACAGGTTCCACCACCCTCAGAATTAACGAGGGCCTGTTGAGGCCGTCACAGTGTCGGGCCCCTGGCTCCTATGGGAGCGTGTCCTTTTATTTCCCAGAGTGCAGTTTTGTAAAGGAAATTGGTTTATACTTATGAGCCATTGATCCACGGAGAACAGTACAGTTTGTCATTCGGCAGCTCCGTCAGACAGAGGATAGAGACGTAGGAGAGAGAGAGAGCGAGCGAGGCCGGAGAGAAATAGATCCAGATAAGATGAATCCACCACCACTATTGATGTAGTCTCGGAGGACATATTGTTAGAAGGGATATGGATGTCCAGCTGCTAAAAGGTTTACCGGCAATGCTGAGTACATTGGATTAGAAACTCAAAGGTCAAGGTCTCTGCTGTTTGGTGGAAGTCTGGAGAAAAGGAGACAGTACTCAACCCTGTTAGTGCACATTTGAACTCGAAGGGAAGGGAAGGGAAGGGAAGGGAAGGGGTACTAAATGTATGTATATCCAGGATTTGGCACCGAACATGACGTGAGCTCTTTTGGAAATGACATCCTCATCATACTCCTTCTGTCTGGGACTCTTTCAGCCAGCTTTGGACCGAGGCCCAAAACATCTGTTCTGGTTGTCCCCATGTCATGAGATGTACTGGGGAAAAAAATGAAATAACAGATGGTCTGACATGACTGGATCGCAGCAAGTTTGTTGATGTTATCACGTTACTATGACCGCAACAAAAAGAGACTTGATTCCAATCTAAGCAGTAACATTTATTTGTGGTTTCGTATCATGTACTTGTGTAACGAAATGTCATCTCCCCAGCCCACAGCAGTGCAACACAAACACAAAAACACATATCCAAAAACTACAAGAACACATATATCCAACATATTTTTAAAATAAATCACTGTCCAGGAGAAGGAACGCCAGCCAGGACGACTGTCGGAACTGCCGGTCTGCATGGCTAGCTAGCAGTTAGCTTAGCCTGCCCCGCTTCCACGTCCTGTCAGACCGCCCTCAGTGTTTCCTCCTCAGTCACAGCTCCAGGCAGGGCCGTGATCCCCGGGCCCACAGGACGCAGCAGACCAGGCTCTCCCAGCCCATCCAGCACCAGCTCTCCCAGCCCATCCAGCACCAGCTCTCCCAGCCGATCCAGCACCAGCTCTCCCAGCCCATCCAGCACCAGCTCTCCCAGCCAACAAACAATGACACAAACTTAGACGCAGACGTGGACAAAGACACTGCGTGGACGGTACCGGGTGAGGCCGCCGCAAACGTAAGTTCGCGCCGCCATCTTCCCACACCGGAAGTGGAAATCCATGCTGCTTTGTCTCTCTTGGCTCCGGGTGTCCAGCACACTCCAGGTCCTGGTCATTCTGCAGGGAGGAGCATGTACAGCAGATCACTAACACAACTGTGAAGTGTTATTGTGGAATCTCCACAAGTGTGTTGCTGCTATGACAGATATACACTCCGGGTTCTCCATCACTGTATCTCTTACTAAATACTGACTTAAATATTTATATTTGTGTAGCTAACATTGTTCATACAAATCTTCTCGATACTCTCAGGATTCCTCTGTTCCCCGTGCAAATCTTAAAATCTATGAAAGGAAACACTGGCAGACTGCCAGCTCAGCAACCTCTCAAACCTGACAGCAGAGGTCTTCGTCTGTATTAAGATGTCTGTATTAAGAGGTCTGTATTAAGATGTCTGTATTAAGAGGTCTGTATTAAGATGTCTGTGTTAAGAGGTCTGTATTAAGATGTCTGTATTAAGAGGTCTGCATTAAGAGGTCTGTATTAAGAGGTCTGTATTAAGAGGTCTGTATTAAGATGTCTGTATTAAGACGTCTGTATTAAGATGTCTGTATTAAGAGGTCTGTATTAAGATGTCTGTATTAAGATGTCTGTATTAAGAGGTCTGTATTAAGAGGTCTGTATTAAGAGGTCTGTATTAAGATGTCTGTATTAAGATGTCTGTATTAAGAGGTCTGTATTAAGAGGTCTGTATTAAGATGTCTGTATTAAGATGTCTGTATTAAGAGGTCTGTATTAAGAGGTCTGTATTAATATGTCTGTATTAAGAGGTCTGTATTAAGAGGTCTGTATTAAGAGGTCTGTATTAAGTTGTCTGTATTAAGAGGTCTGTATTAAGATGTCTGTATTAAGAGGTCTGTATTAAGAGGTCTGTATTAAGAGGTCTGTATTAAGATGTCTGTATTAAGATGTCTGTATGAAGAGGTCTGTATGAAGAGGTCTGTATTAAGATGTCTGTATTGAGATGTCTGTATTAAGAGGTCTGTATTAAGATGTCTGTATTAAGAGGTCTGTATTAAGAGGTCTGTATTAAGATGTCTGTATGAAGAGGTCTGTATGAAGAGGTCTGTATTAAGATGTCTGTATTAAGAGGTCTGTATTAAGATGTCTGTATGAAGAGGTCTGTATTAAGATGTCTGTATTAAGAGGTCTGTATTAAGTTGTCTGTATTAAGAGGTCTGTATTAAGATGTCTGTATTGAGATGTCTGTATTAAGAGGTCTGTATTAAGAGGTCTGTATTAAGATGTCTGTATGAAGAGGTCTGTATGAAGAGGTCTGTATTAAGAGGTCTGTATTAAGTTGTCTGTATTAAGAGGTCTGTATTAAGATGTCTGTATTAAGAGGTCTGTATTGAGAGGTCTGTATTAAGAGGTCTGTATTAAGATGTCTGTATTAAGAGGTCTGTATTGAGAGGTCTGTATTAAGAGGTCTGTATTAATTGCAGTCCAGTAACGAGAAGGTGTGTATTTTCAGCATTATTTCATCACCGCTGTGAACTTGGGTGGATGGTTTGTGTAACCGGTTACCAGAGCTGCTGACAGCAGCTTTTTATTTTTATTTGTTACACGTTTATTTGGGAAGGGATAATGTACATTAAGCAACACTCGAAACAAATGTAAATGTACACGAGTTAGCGAAGAGGCTAGTTTCCATCGGCAGTCCCTCTGCCCGGTGTTGTTAGGCATCCCAGGATTATAAAATAGCACAAAAAAATAGAAAATAAAAAAAACACACAACATAGTTGATATACAAGAAAAACATGAGCAAACACACAAGAAAATGTACAGAATCTACTCATATATTTTCAGATGATTCTGAGCATCTTTGATTTTTTCACCTATAATATTTTTTTTTCTGGGACTTAGAAATGTTTTGGCATTATGCAAAGTATGCATTTTTGCAAAAATGCACTTATGATCCTCATTTTTTTATGGAGGTGGTAGGTATTGTTCCAGAGAGGACCAGAAAAATAGCAGAAAATTCAAATAATAATAACAATTATGCATAATTATGCAAAACATGCATTTTCTGAAAATGGCTAAAAACCACTTTTCTCGGCATTTCAGATGATTCTGAGCATTTGGGGGAGGGAGTTGGAGTGGGGGGGGGTTTAGGGGCAGGGGGAAGGAGGTTAGCTGGCGGAATGAAGAGGAGGGAGATTTAGACGGGTGGAGAACCAAACCGCTACATTGTAGCGGGGTTCTTCTAGTATACAAATAATGTAGGAAAAGGCAATATAGAAAGTCATATAAAAGGCAGACATACAACACAGCTGATGTATAATACAGTTACACAACGTGTCACAGGTGTGTGTGTGTGAACAGCATCAACGTTGACATTGTTGGGTCTTAATGAGCCATTTCTTGACATCACACCTAAATGCTTTAAGACATTAACGCATCTTTAAGCTGCTACGTGGAGGGTTTCGGGGACTATCCGTGTCAGTTTGATTTGATGCCTCGTTATGATCAAATGAGGCCTTCAGCCGGGGGATTAGATGTTGGTATATGACGACTTAAAATAACTCGTCATAAGAGCCGTAAACACGCTGCACGTTCAAGGCCAGCACAGCAGGGGTGACGGGCTGGATGCTGTTATCAAAGGGCCTGATAGAAGTATGAGTGTGGACGCTTTCACTGTAGTTATCCTAAGATGGAGTTAACCAAAGATGTAGCTAGCATAAGATGTAGTTATCCTAAGATGACGTTATCCTGAGATGTAGTTATCCTGAGATGTAGTTATCCTGAGATGTAGTTATCCTATGATGTAGTTATCCTGATGTAGTTATCATGAGACAGTTATTCTAACATGTGGTTATCCTAAAATGAAGTTACCCTTAGATGCTGTTATCCTAAGATGTAGTTATTCTATCCTAAGATGTGGTTATCCTAAGATGTAGTTATTCTATCCTAAGATGTGGTTATCCTAAGATGTAGTTATTCTATCCTAAGATGTAGTTATCCTAAGATGTAGTTATCCTAAGATGTGGTTATTCTATCCTAAGATGTGGTTATCCTAAGATGTAGTTATCCTAAGATGTAGTTATTCTATCCTAAGATGTGGTTATCCTAAGATGTAGTTATTCTATCCTAAGATGTGGTTATCCTAAGATGTAGTTATCCTAAGATGTAGTTATTCTATCCTAAGATGTGGTTATCCTAAGATGTAGTTATCCTAAGATGTAGTTATTCTATCCTAAGATGTGGTTATCCTAAGATGTAGTTATCCTAAGATGTAGTTATTCTATCCTAAGATGTAGTTATCCTAAGATGTAGTTATCCTAAGATGTAGTTATTCTATCCTAAGATGTGGTTATCCTAAGATGTAGTTATCCTAAGACGTAGTTATTCTATCCTAAGATGTGGTTATCCTAAGATGCAGTTATCCTAAGATGTAGTTATTCTATCCTAAGATGTGGTTATCCTAAGATGTAGTTATCCTAAGACGTAGTTATTCTATCCTAAGATGTGGTTATCCTAAGATGTAGTTATCCTAAGACGTAGTTATTCTATCCTAAGATGTAGTTATTCTATCCTAAGATGTGGTTATCCTAAGATGTAGTTATCCTGAGATGTAGTTATCCTGAGATGTAGTCTAGCTCCTGAGGATGACAGTGGTGCTGTTCTATCCTGCCAACTGAGTTACACAAGATAACCAAAATGCAATGTGTGTATGCGTGCATGTGTGTGTGCTCGCGCGCGCGTGTATGGGTTGGTTTGTGTGTGCACGCGTGCACGCGTGCGTTCATGTGTGCGCGTGTGAGTGTGCGTGCGTGCGAGTGTGTGCGTGTTTGTGTGTGCATGCGTGCACGTGTATGTGTGTGCATGCGTACGAGTGCGCGTGCGACTCGCACGTGTGTGCGCGTGTGTCACACCCCCTCCTCTTTTTCTTACATCCCCCAGGAGGACAAACAGAGATTAGGCGGTGCAGGCTTAACAGCCGCTGGACGTTACAACAACAACAACAAAAATAAGGCTTTGGTTTCTTCTTCGCTGAAGGACTCTACACATGTCTTTTAAAATACTCCAGTTTCATGCTTTTGTGACGCATCGAGGAAATAATTGCGTGCAGCGTGGACGCAGGATGGAAAAGCCTTAACACCAGCAATTCACCCGAGTGCCCTGAGATCCCAACATAAAGCCACAGTCCGGCCTCCGCTGCGCCAAGGGGGGAGTAAGGCGGTGCAGTCCGGCCTCCGCTGCGCCAAGGGGGGAGTAAGGCGGTGCAGTCCGGCCGTGGTGATGGTCCGGCGGCGTGATGGCGTTGCAGCAGAGGGGGGGGGGTTGTACTGTGCAAGCGTGAGTTGCTGTGTAAGCCCCCTGCGTTCTGACTGCACTTGTGGAGGCAATTAAGAACATGGTGTCCAGCCCAGTGAATAGAGAGGATGAAGTGTTTGCGCTTACGTGCAGCATCAGCGCGCGCCGCTCCTGGTTCAACATCTTACCTCTCGCGAGGGTTTGCCGCCTCTCGCAGGGCAGCGGATTGTGACGCCCGTCCTCCACCGTCTGCTCCTACGGCACGGTGTTCCGTCGCATGTTCAAGAGCCAGAAGAGCAATTCACCCTAATGGATGTAATTACGCAGAAATTATAACCTGTCTGAGTGTGGGAGTCACGAGGAACGGCAATTTGATTGAAATAGGTGCTCATCAGGCAATCAGCACATCTCTGCTGCGCGTGACACACTTAACCACCGTGCCGCCGGTGTCACTCTGCTTAACTGTAGAGCCCAGAGACGCGGGGGGGCGGGGGCGGGGGCGGGGGGGGGTCCTGACATTTCCATAATCCTACAGGAATGACGAATATGACCTTGTGTTATTCAGTACACATCACAGCTCAGCGTTCAGAAGGACCCTTATCTCCCCTGTGATGAAGTTAATGGAGGGGGGGGAGGGGGGGGCCTTCATCCATCTGCCCCATGCACATCCCTGCTGTTGAGAGCGACTCACTTGAAATGTTATGGACAGTAGCGTCTTTGACGTCCGCGATAGCAGCAAATGTTGTTCCGCAGTTGTGCGTATCGGTCCAGGTCCAGGTCCAGGTCCAGGTCCCGGTCCGGGTTCCTCAGAAACTGCAGCATCGGTGCTGCAACAATACCGAGGAGCCCTTTCTTCCTGCCGGCTATGCTGCAAGACAAACATATTAATACCTTTTTTTAATTTCCTATGTGTGTGTGTGCGCGCGCGCGTGTGTGCGTGCGTGTGCGCGTGCGTGTGCGTGCGTGCGTGCGTGTGTGTGTGTGCGTGTGCGTGCGTGCGTGCGTGTGTGTGTGTGTGTGTGTGTGTGTGTGTGTGTGTGTGTGTGTGTAACCACCATGGATGACTAGACTCGCTAGCCCTTGGTTAATAGGTCAGACCCTTTAGTCGACCGGTTAACGTAGTCGCCCGAGGTGCGGCGGCGGCGGTTTCCGGCTGCCCCCCCCCCCGAATTCGCTACATTGTTGCCAGAAGCAGTTCGAAGCTCAGGGATAAATAAACTACCGCAGTTTTCCCATGATGTGTTTAAGGACGTAGGGAAATCTACCACTAACAGGCCCATGAAGCATTTAGGGAACCTCTGTAACTTAGACTGCAAAACAGTGGCGGCTGGTGCACCTTTTTTTGGGGGGGGGGCGCAATTTATCTTGACGCAGCACACCTGACAGCTGCTTTAACGTCCACAAAGTCACAGAGTTATTAAGAAGGACCGTGCGGCCTATAGATGTTATCAGGGTTGGTAGACGGTGGATGATTGACAGTCGAGACGAGGCGTGGTGGTGGGTGTGAACATGATTGACAGCCACGAGAATTGTGCAATCACATTAGATCAAAAAACATTACAACAATACCAATTCACTGCCAATAAAAGTGGATGTGTCTGGGGGGGGGGCGGCACAGAACTGCGCCCCCTGGAAAATCTGAAGAAACCAATCAGACAGCAGCCTCAGGTCACCTGCTCGCCACAAGTCTGAGCGCTTACATAAGGTATCGTTTGGCCGGCGCCCCTCACCCAGGAAGTATATGTATTCAGACAGGAAGTATATGTACTCAGACAGGAAGTATATGTATTCAGACAGGAAGTATATGTACTCAGACAGGAAGTATATGTATTCAGACAGGAAGTATATGTACTCAGACAGGAAGTATATGTAATCAGACAGGAAGTATATGTATTCAGACAGGAAGTATATGTACTCAGACAGGAAGCATATGTATTCAGACAGGAAGCATATGTACTCAGACAGGAAGTATATGTATTCAGACAGGAAGTATACGTACTCAGACAGGAAGTATATGTATTCAGACAGGTTGTATATGTACTCAGACAGGAAGTATATGTATTCAGACAGAAAGTATATGTACTCAGACAGGAAGTATATGTACTCAGACAGGAAGTATATGTATTCAGACAGGAAGTATATATACTCAGACAGGAAGTATATGTATTCAGACAGGAAGCATATGTATTCAGACAGGAAGTATATGTATTCAGACAGAAAGTATATGTATTCAGACAGGAAGTATATGTACTCAGAGAGGAAGTATATGTATTCAGACAGGAAGTATATGTACTCAGACAGGAAGCATATGTACTCAGACAGGAAGTATATGTATTCAGACAGGAAGTATACGTACTCAGACAGGAAGCATATGTCCTCAGACAGGAAGTATATTTATTCAGACAGGAAGTATATGTACTCAGACAGGAAGTATATGTATTCAGACAGGAAGTATATGTATTCAGACAGGAAGTATCTGTACTCAGACAGGAAGAATATGTATTCAGACAGGAAGTATATGTACTCAGACAGGAAGTATATGTATTCAGACAGGAAGTATATGTATTCAGACAGGAAGTATATGTATTCAGACAGGAAGTATATGTACTCAGACAGGAAGTATATGTATTCAGACAGGAACCAACCAAACACCATTTGAACCCATATTTAATGCTGCTGACAGGCGCCCACAGCCTGACACCACTTTTATTTCATCATTATTTGCCTTGTACAACTAAATCATAATTAACAAGTTTAAGCAGCTTTTCATCTCTTGATATCTGAAGGGGGGCGGCGCCCCGGTGCCCTGTACTGGCCAGCCGCCACCTGCTGTAATATAACCTGGGTTACCAGTTGGAGAAAAGCCACGAGTAAACGCGTTTTCCCTCACCAAATCCTTGACTCCTCAGCAGCCTCCGTTCGAAGGAAACCGCCTAACACAGCCGTCCCTCTTAACTCCTGCAGGAGGAAGAGGAGCAGGCCGGCCACGCTCTCTCCAGCGTGCCGACGTTTGCAAGCGCATCAGCTTCAGCATTTATTCTTTCTAATCCTTCTGAATATTTGATATATTGCTGTTTTAAGGTCGCGGGGCTTTCATGGCATCCATAATGAGCACAAAGCCGTCCAGCCACTCGGGATTTGAGCAGGCAAGGAGCTCATTACAGTACAGAGAAATGCTCTCAGTGTATTGTGCATATCATGGCTAATTGGAGCTGAGGATACATTTACTATCGCCGGCTTGAACTGCGACCCTGGCATTTCGCGCGCACACACAACGGTCCCTGAACCCGAGCCGGGGCCTTTCCAGTGGGGTTATGCGGCGTTTTAAAGGGCTTCATAATGAGTGGTTGGGTTTAAAAGCTGAGGGACCAGTGTACCACCGAACCCCCCTACCCCCCCACCCCAACCTGACTGATATAACAGAGTTAAATTATTCATTTGAAGTAATAGTCTTTGCTGATGAAATATTCATTATGCAGTAATGAGGGATGTATTGATTTAAATAGCAGGACTTTGTTGAGGGCCTCGGCTCCAGCCGGAGAGGGAGAGCGGGGAGAACGAAAGGTATTCCGCGGAACGGGCCCAGTTTTTTTTATCGGCACCGGGCTCGCGCAACGGCCCCGGTTTTCGGGCGATTTGAAAGACACGTCAGATAATATCGTCACATCAGTAATCACGGCAGCATCGCCGTCCCGGGGAAGGAACCGGCGGAGCGAGATGGTGATGGATGATCCTCTTGCTCTTGATTGCATCATTTTGTAGTGGATCCCATTTTCCCGGGGTGTGAAACGAGGCCGGCTACTTGACCGCCTCTGCAGGCTGGTTGACAATTCATTAAAATAATGAACTTAATGTTTTTAAAACTTCAAAAAATTCCAAAGAGTGACAAGGGCACTACTTTTTGGGACGACCACAGAATAAAACTCGTCTTAATTAATGGCTGATTTCATCATCACGTGTTTCTTATTTCAACCTAGAATCCACTACAAACTAAAGGCTGGGCTGCACGGCGGCGCAGTGGTTAGCGTGGTCGCCTCACAGCAAGAAGGGCCTGGGTTCGAGCCCCGGGGTAGTCCAACCATGGGGGTCGTCCCGGGTCGTCCTCTGTGTGGAGTTTGCATGTTCTGCATGGGTTTCCTCCCACAGTCCAAGGACATGTAGGTCAGGTTCTGGGCCATACTAAACTGTCCCTAGGTGTGAATATGTGTGTGTGTGTATGGGCCCTGTGATGGACTGGCGGCCCGTCCAGGGTGTCTCCCCGCCTGCCACCCAATGACTGCTGGGATAGACTCCAGCATCCCCCCGCCCCAGATAGCATCCAGATGTGGGCCACTTCAGGCAATGATGCGGCACTGCTGGCCTTCTTCTGGCCCTGACAAAATGGATGTGAGCCTGAAGTGGCCCACATGTATAACAGCAAATATGGCCCAAATGTGCCAAATCACATGTGGGCCTTTTTTGGCAAAGACGCGGCGCTCTGGGCAACATGTGGTCTGGACATGACCCTGAAGTGGCCCCGTGTGGTAAATGGTGAATATGGCCCAAATATCACAAAACAAATATGGGCCACCTTTGGCAAATATGTGGCACATGCAGCATTGCTATGGCTTGGTTCTGGCCCAGATCTGGCAAACAGGAGCGGGTCGCCCAAGTGCCATCATTCCACGCAGTATGTGGGCCGGATCAAAGAAAGAAGAAAGTCGGGTGTGGGACGGGTCTGGGCCACAGCATTTTTGCCATCTGGGCACGACCCTGAGAGCAGGATAAGCGGCTTGGATGATGGATGGATGGATGGATGGATGGATGGATGGATGGATGGATGGATGGATGGATGGATGGATGGATGGATGGATGGATGGATGGGTGGGTGGACGGATGGATGGATGGATGGAGGGACGGACAACCTGCAGAGACGGTGCCTTGGTGAGAGTAATGCAACCACAGCCATGCTGTCAGCGTCTGTTTCCATGTCCGTGTCTTACCAGATACGTGTGGTCGTCTAAGGTTCCTCGTCTCAGGTGTGGGGATTGGCCCCCCTCTCGGAGAAGCGATGCTGATTGGTTGTTCGGCTGATCAAACATGATGACGAGGAGGGAAGGTAATGTCTATAAATGTGCAACGAAAGCCCTGTGCTCTTGTCACCCCGCGCGTCGCCCGGAGGATGGCGTTCTTATAAGCAGCTCTGGACAATAAAGGTGGCGTTTGCAGGTGGAGAACCTGAACTCCACTTGCAAATTAGCTCTGTTTAGGACGCCCGTGCTGTATGCCGGATAAATGAACCCACGCTTCACATATTAACTCATAGTGGAGCGATCACGGACGTGTAGACTCGCTAGCCCTCGCTTAACGGCTCGGACCCTGTAGTTGACTGGTTAACGTGGTGCAGGAAATCCGGGTTCGCGTCCCGGCTGCGGCGGTTCCCGGCTGCCCCCGGCGCTACGATGCTGTGCCGAAAATAACATTTGTGTGAGTCGTGTGTGGTCTATGCTTCCTTTGCTGTGACACACAGTAAACTACATGTAAAGGTTGTGGCCCATCAAGAGCAGGGATGTACAAATATCAATAAACCTCATGTTAGTGCAGTTCTCAGTGGGGGAAGTGCGTGGTACTCATCAAAACGTGAAGTTGACGGTAGCCCATTAAAAGGTGTTGGCCTATTTTTTGGCCTGGCACGTCTCTGTACGTCCTATGGGTGGCTGGGGTGCTCCACTACGGCCGTTTCCTCACACCGGCCCAACAGGCATAGAGTAGTCCATGTAGCTGCTCTGGACCACATCCTTTCACAGCCTGTAACTTTACAGGTATATAAGTGAAAAGTAAAATGGAGTAGCTAATGATCTCCTCAAATGTGCCGAAGACGTTGCATGAAAACAGTGTGTCAGCATTCACTTATGGAGGCCGATATCCACGTTTCACCGTCAGGTCGCTCCTACCAGATGGCCACTGGGACAGGTATACTACCCAGTCAGACAGGAAGTATATGTATTCAGACAGGAAGTATATGTACTCAGACAGGAAGTATATGTATTCAGACAGGAAGTATATGTACTCAGACAGGAAGTATATGTATTCAGACAGGAAGTATATATACTCAGACAGGAAGTATATGTATTCAGACAGGAAGTATATGTATTCAGACAGGAAGTATAGGTACTCAGACAGGAAGTATATGTATTCAGACAGGAAGTATATGTATTCGGACAGGAAGTATATGTACTCAGACAGGGAGTATATGTACTCAGACAGAAAGTATATGTATTCAGACAGGAAGTATATGTACTCAGACAGGAAGTATATGTATTCAGACAGGAAGTATATATACTCAGACAGGAAGTATATGTATTCAGACAGGAAGTATATGTACTCAGACAGGAAGTATATGTATTCAGACAGGAAGTATATATACTCAGACAGGAAGTATATGTATTCAGACAGGAAGTATATGTATTCAGACAGGAAGTATATGTACTCAGACAGGAAGTATATGTATTCAGACAGGAAGTATATGTACTCAGACAGAAAGTATATGTATTCAGACAGGAAGTATGTACCGTCACGATTATGACCTGATTTACGTGATGTGGTCACGAAGGTCAGGGTTAGGGTTTGGGTTCTATCAGATCGTGACCACGTCACGTAAATCAGCTCATAATCGTGACGGTATCACGATAGATTAATTGACATGACGCCATCACGAAAGTCCGTGCGACTGGGTCGTATAATCCGCACGCCACAGGGAGTAAGTGCAAATTATGACGGATGTAAACACAAAGAATATAACGCGTCAAAAGGTTGAAAAGGTTGTCACACATAGCTGCAAAAACGAAAACAAAAACGTGCCATTTATGCAAAGCAACACGATCGCCCTGCCTGCAGAGTCTGCGGCGATGTGCAGGCTCGATGAGATCTTGATCAGAGTCGGAATCAGAATCCTTTGGGTTTGCACTACCTTGAATGTGTGTCTGCCATTTTGTTAAACACGGCGCAGTGTTGGCAACAAACAGTCTGCAAAACCCTTCAGCAGCGTGACTGCCTGTTTTGGAGGGCGGGGCGGGGCCGGTCTTTTTCTTAAGTGGCTATGTGTGTCACCCTCCATACACATACACAGCCGCTCTTCTGGCACGCAGCCTCTGCAGCAGAGGAGGGCGGAAGATGAGCAGCGTTTCCTCTCGGCATCAGTCTGGAGAAACAGCAAGCGGTCCAGGTGGTGCAGCATGCTTTCTGCCACTCACCCCGGGCCGCACGCTGGCTCGAGCACGGCGCTGAGGACGCTGAAGGAGGTTCGCCCGTGTCTTCGGCATCAACCGATGTCAGACCTCTCCCGCGGTGTCTTGCATCTCACGGTCTGAAAGATGGATGCCAGCAACTTGAGAAGTAACACATAAAAGAGATTCACATTACGTATTCCACTCTGCTAAGGATTAAGCAACTGGGTCAGGAATTAGCAAAAAAAAAAGAGGCAAAAGGCTTCTTGCTATCTTGCTTCACGGTTAAAATGTGGTGTCATCTCACTCAGGAAGTATTGAAACCAGTTTGATTCAGTCGCTATCAGAGTCTCCTCAGATGGCTCAGAAGGATTCAGGCCACAGGCAAACCACACATGTTAATGCAAACTACTTCCGGTGTGGGAAGATGGCGGTGCGAATTCACGTTTGCAGCGGCCTAACCCAGCACCGTCCACGCGGGGTCTTTGTCCACGTCTGCGTCTAAGCTTGTCTTCGTCTGATGGCTGGGAGAGCTGGCGCTGGATCAGCTGGGAGAGCCTGGTCTGTGTCCTGTGGGCCCAGAGACCACGGCCCTGCCTGGAGCGGCGCCCGAGGAGGAGGCACCGAGGGCGGTCTGATAGTGGAAGCGGGGCAGGCTAAGCTAACTGCTAGCCCGTGCAGTTCTGGGAAATTGTCTTTTGTTTGATGTCATGTGCGCAAGTGCATGAAATGAAATGACAAAGTGGTTCTGATTCTGGTTCTGATTCTGATTCAAAGCAGGACACGCAGACAGACAGACAGACAGACAGGCAAGCGGTGAACGTCGAAACAGAATAAGAATATAAAATACATCTGTCTGTTAAAGTGACTTAACACTTCATAAGTACAAAGAGTCAACATTTACCACAGTAAACAGACCCATTGGCTGGCTAGCAGAACACTTTCTGCGGCGTCTCACAGGTTTTGCTACTCGTATGGACTGTTATGTCAGCAGCACGGAGGGTGTGTTGACAGGCTGCATCACAGTGTGGTTTGGCAGCCTGGCGGCTCAGGACTGCAGACTGCTGCAGAGGACTTCTGCAGAGACAGCAGCAGAAGTACCACAACTTCATAATAGTCACACCACCTGCTGCAAAAGGAAAGCTCAAAGCATCACTAAGGACACCAGCCACCCCGCTCATGTTCTGTTCCCGCTCCGTCCTTCTAAGAAACGTTACCGGAGCACCAAGTCACACCCCACCCGTCTCACTGACAGCTTCTTTAGCAGGCAGTCAGGCTGCTGAACAGCTGAAGCACCCACATGCATCTTGCGTTGTTGTGTTGTGCCGTACTCTTCTATACTGGGTTTATAATGCATGAATCCCCTGCGTGCATGGTCTATGTACGTGTTTTATTTATTTATTTATTTATTTTCTATTCATTTTTTTTATTTTTGGAGTATGGCGTGTCCTTGTGTCCTTTGTCCTTTCGCCCTTAGGGCAGAGAGACGCAGGGCACAAGACCCTCATTGTAGTCTAATACACATGATAATAAAGCTGAACTTGGGCTTGATACGCTGAAGACGGTGCACAATGGTGTCCATTGTTACAGTTCTCCTCAGCGGAGGACGTCCCTAACCATCTCCCTCCCCCCCTCCGTGCAACGTGGAATGTGCTGCCTCTAGCAGATGTTTGGTGCTCGCCCTCCTTTAGCTTGCACGATGCAACGTGGGCCGTGTAAGCCCACGCTACAACAAGGCCAAACTGCCCGAACTGCGCTTTAATCTGCATCTGTGAGCAGCCTCATCGGTGTCGTCAACTAGTACTGCCAGACCGCTGTCTCCGTACAGACGCTCAGCCTTTCCTGAGCCAGAAACGTCCACGAGGAGCGCCATCCTCTGCTCCACCTCCTGTTTCGTCAACGCCCTGGTGAAAAAAGCACAAACTGCCTCAGCAGGCGAAGAAGAACACCAGAGAAGTCCACAGAAAGGCGGAGGGGATGGACGGAGGAATGACAAATCACTGCAAGCATGGACATTCAAGGGGCGGGGTGGGGGTACGAGTGTCTGTGAGAAAGAGAGATAGATGAAAGAATGGAAAGCAGCCCTTCTCTGAAGACAGAAGGGCTTCAGGAAACCAGTGTGAAGTGCTTTTTCTGTTTGGGTTTTGTCTTTCAGGAAGAAGGTCATGTCGTCCACTGGGATCCACTTTTGGTAGGCCATTTCACCCAAGATTAGAATTAAAGTTAAGCTAATATCAGGGTTAAGATTAAAGTTAAGGGTTAAAGGTTAAAGTAAGATGAGAATTAAAGTGAAGTTAATATTAGGGTATAGGTTAAGGGTAGAAATGATGAGGTCAGACATGGCTGAGGTGGTGTCATGTGGGTGAAGGGGTGTACGAACAGGCGGTCCCGTCATCCGCTGCCACTGGCAGTCTGGCATGTTCTCACGGGTGGATGACGTCCATCCATCCATCCATCCTTCCATCCATCCATCCATTATCCAGACCGCTTATCCTGCTCTCAGGGTCGCAGGATGCTGCGATGGCCTGGCGGCCTGTCCAGGGCGTCTCCCCACCTGCCGCCCAGTGGCTGCTGGGATAGGCTCCAGCATCCCCATGGCTACCTCAGGGCCATGGGGATGCTGGCTTTACTACCCCTTATGTCCTGGTCAGGACATAAGGGGTAGTAAAAGGAAGACTCCACTCAGACACAACACGAGGCTCATCAAGTAGAGCACCACGCAACCGCGTGGACCACGCTGACTCACCTGCCCAAACGCCCCTGTACATAGACTGTCAGCCCTGCCCAAGGGTATTCCGTCACATGATGTCACGTACTTGAGATGTAAAAAAAACTAAGAGACTACAGGAGAGAGAGCAAATGAGTGTGCGGGTGTATTAGAAGCATTACGGTTGCAGTGGTGTCTGTAGACGTGATGCCTGCTGGGATATGTAGTAACTGTGGGACAGGAACCTCTGAACAGGAAAACACCGGGTTACACCAAAGCAGTTTAAGTCTTTATGGACTTTCGGGACTTCCTGGATGGGCTGGTTCTGAGCGGGGACATTTCCTGCAAGTTTAGGGTTCTGGAAAGAGTTTAACGTGCCCATTTGATGACCCTGTTCTGATCCATCCATCCATCCATCCATTATCTGAACTGCTTATCCTGAACCACCCTGCACTTTAATGACATCCATTTTCAATTTCAGCAAAAGATTGAGGACTCAACTTTACACTGGTTGTTAATAAAAGCCTGTAAAACACATTATAATATTATAATATTATGATATTGCAATATTACAGACATGAAGCCACTACAGAAGTTATTCTTACGGTGTTTAAGAGGCACTGATGTGATATGTAATGTCATGTACTTCCTTCTGTACAGGAAATGAAATGACAAATAAACTGTTCCTGGTTCCTGATTCTGCTGACTTATAAAATCCTAAATGGGCTTGCCCCATCTCACCAGTCTGATCTCCTGAAACCATCTCACCTGTCTGATCTCCTTAAACCATCTCACATGTCTGATCTCCTGAAACCATCTCACCAGTCTGGTCTCCTGAAACCATCTCACCTGTCTGATCTCCTGAAACCATCTCACCTGTCTGATCTCCTGAAACCATCTCACCTGTCTGATCTCCTGAAACCATCTCACATGTCTGATCTCCTGAAACCATCTCACATGTCTGATCTCCTGAAACCATCTCACCTGTCTGATCTCCTGAAACCATCTCACCTGTCTGATCTTCTGAAACCATCTCACCTGTCTGATCTCCTGAAACCATCTCACCTATCTGATCTCCTGAAACCATCTCACCTGTCTGATCTCCTGAAACCATCTCACATGTCTGATCTCCTGAAACTATCTCACCTGTCTGATCTCCTGAAACCATCTCACCTATCTGATCTCCTGAAACCATCTCACATGTCTGATCTCCTGAAACCATCTCATCTGTCTGATCTCCTGAAACCATCTCACCTGTCTGATCTCCTGAAACCATCTCACCTGTCTGATCTCCTTAAATCGTACACTCCATCTCGAGCTGTCCGCTCTGAAAATACAGGGCTCCTGTGTGTACCCAAAGTTAAAAAGAAGTTAGCTGGTGGCAGGGCCTTTTCCTATCGGGCCCCGTTCTTGTGGAATAACCTGCCTGCTGCCATCAGATAGTCAGAGTTTGTTGAGTCCTTTACATCCAAATTTAAAACTCATCTTTTGCCTCCGCCTACATTTAGTTGCTTTTAAACTGAGTACTTTACGACCTGTGCTGCATGGTGGGTCGGTTTCTGCCTCAATGAATTTGCCAACCACTATTCTACCCACCAGATTATAGAATATAGGTTATTGATTATAGGGTACAGATGATCATAGCATATAGATTATTGATTATTGCAAACTGTCCTCTTCTCTCATATGTCTTCTCTCTCTCTGGATGATGTCTTCTCCTTTCTCTTCTTCTGTGTATGTGGATGGTGTGGTGTGAGTCTCCCCTGTGTGCATGCGCAGTCTGTCCTCCTCCCAGGTCTCCATGGTGACGGTGGTCACCACCTGGACACCGCTTGGCATCCGCCTCGCCATATTCTTCATATATTTTATAAGTCCATTATAATTGTGTTATCCTCTTTCAGTGTTGTATTGTGTAAATTGTGTAAACACAACCTCATTGCATGTTGTGTGTCTTGGGAGAGAGATCCTCCTCTTTTGCTCTCCCTGAGCTTTCTTCCTGCCCCCCCCCCCCGTTAAGGGGTTTTTGGGGAGTTGTTCCTTATCCGATGCGAGGGTCTAAGGACAGGGTGTTGTGTTACTATAAAGCCCCCGAGACAACTTTGTAACTTGTGATGTTGGGCTACACAAATAAAACGGACTTGATCTTGTGACATCCTCAACAGCAAGCGATATTTTAAGTGCTTTTTCTTTTTTAATCTGTTTTAACTTTTAAAAGTAGGCAAACGAAATAACCAGTCACTGTTAAATAAGCAAATATCGGGACTGGGCTGCATGAATGTGGAGTTCCAACCAACACACGTGGTCTCCAGGGTTGTCAGCTTCCAGGACGCCGTGGCGGGAGATTTATCGCTGGGTGGGGGCGGGGCGGGGGTGGGGGGGTTACAGTTGTGGAAGGGGGGAGCATTTTCTCTCTCCTCCAAATACCTGAATAGTTTTCACAACCAGCTGTCGCTTTGCGTGACTGGATGTTTAATTAAGAATGTAACTAAAACAGTCGTCAGTGTCAACGTGCCTCGTTACTTTCCAGAACATTCCAACTGCCGGATTCCTCTGGCAAGCGCTCTCTGTTTGGACGTCATCACCATAGCGACAACTGTTTGGACGTCATCGCCACAGCGACAACTGTTTGGACGTCATCACCATAGCGACAACTGTTTGGACGTCATCGCCACAGCGACAACTGTTTGGACGTCATCGCCACAGCGACAACTGTTTGGACGTCATCACCATAGCGACAACTGTTTGGACGTCATCGCCACAGCGACAACTGTTTGGACGTCATCGCCACAGCAACAACTGTTTGGACGTCATCACCGTACCGACAACTGTTTGGACGTCATCGCCATAGCGACAACTGTTTGGACGTCATCGCCATAGCGACAACTGTTTGGACGTCATCGCCACAGCAACAACTGTTTGGACGTCATCACCATACCGACAACTGTTTGGACGTCATCACCATAGCGACAACTGTTTGGACGTCATCGCCATAGCGACAACTGTTTGGACGTCATCGCCACAGCGACAACTGTTTGGACGTCATCACCGTAGCGACAACTGTTTGGACGTCATCGCCATAGCGACAACTGTTTGGACGTCATCGCCACAGCGACAACTGTTTGGACGTCATCACCGTAGCGACAACTGTTTGGACGTCATCGCCATAGCGACAACTGTTTGGACGTCATCACCACAGCGACAACTGTTTGGACGTCATCGCCACAGCGACAACTTATTCCGGCGTGCTCTCGCAGCCAAAGTGGAGAGGAACGCTTTACGGCAGCGGAGTTGCCCGATACGTGACGAGGAATAAACCGGAACGTGTAGTTCCTGGAAGTGAAACGAGTAAAGATGGCCGCTTCTGACTGAGATAGATAGCAGACAGTTCAAACCAGTAGAGACGGTTCCCTCTCGTCCTGACAGGGTCGGTTAAATGAGGTGGAGGGATGTACAGAGAACTCTTTACAAGGCATGGGAAAATTGCTAATTTGCTAATTTTTGGGCTGCTTGAAACAGAAAATGAGGCTTATTCCAGTACACCCCCCTTCTGCTCATGAGAAGAAAAAAAGTTAGTCCCATCTCTATATATCATATAGTACCCATTATGGCCCTGTGATGGCCTGGCGGCCTGTCCAGGGTGTCCCTTCGGCCTGCTGGGATAGACTCCAGCATCCCCGCCACCCTGAGAGCATGATAAGCGGTTTTGGATAATGGATGGATGGAATGTGGAGTTTCCCAAACATCCATCCATCCATTATCAAAATGTTTATCCTGCACAAGGTCACAGGGATGCTGGAGCCTATCCCAGCAGTCATCGGGCGGCAGGCCAAGGGGACACCCTGGACAGGCCGCCAGGCCATCACAGCATATATATATATATATATTTATATATATAGATTATTATCTTTTATGTGTGTATATATGTATGTATATGTATGTATTTTTCCCCCGTCCGCTTGTTTTGCATCTCCAATTTAGGGTGCAGCTGGGTGGGTTACTGGTTGGTGGGTTTGGTTTCCATGGGGTAAAACTCACGGGCACGTTTACATGTTGTTCTGTTTGTCTTATAAACCTGTGCAAAAAAAAAACATGCAATAAAAAGATTGCTAAAGAAAAAAAAAGAAAAGGAAAAGCTGTCATTTGAATATTCGCAGCAGCCTGGGCAGGGAAATGTTGGTCCGTGACCCCGAGGGTCCGGCGGCTCATAAACAAACACAACATCATTACCGGCCCAGTCCGTCACGGAGACTGAGTCGTTTGGGTGTAGCACGCTGGTTGTTCCATATAATCCAGTTATTTACTGTAACTAAGACTGCGGGGAAGTAGAAAACCCAGACCACCACATTCCTCAGAAACAAATGGGTAAATAAAACCAACGGGGCATTGCGACATCCTGACAGACTGCTTAATCCTGTGGATTTTAAAGATACTGCTCGAGGTATTAAAACCTAAAACATTAAAACTGCTGTCAGCATATCTCCTGACGTCGTTTTTCTATTGACACAATCTGTCTTGTTCTTCCATATGAACGCCAGGCAGAGCGGGTCAGTGGATGTGCCGCTTTGTTGTCGGTGTGTGAAGGACAGAGCGGGGCATGCAGGCCTCCAAATGCCCTCCGCCCTGCAGAACCACCCGAGGGACGATAAGGCCCCTCTGTAATCGACCTTTAAAGAGGAGTTTTGGTGGGTTTTGTAGATTTGAGGCAAGAAATTTGGAGATGTTCTATCGGCAGGGGTTTTGTAAACTCCAAGGTATTTTCTGTGGAGTGTTTGACCTCTGTACCATTATCAGATGACTTGGTTTAAAGATTGATTAACCGATTGATCATAAGCAATGGATCTATATTGATACGACGCAGAAATACATTTCATTTATTCATTCGTTCATTGGTGACACAGCCACAACTCACTGTTTCTGCAAAATAGGAGGATCTTCCTGTCGGAGCCGTTATGTGTCGTCACAGCACCTCCCAACAGCCCGGCCGTGCACCCTCACTCATTCCTGCAGCATTGATTTTGCAACGACGTTCCCAGTACCCGGGAACGGAGACACTAAAATGCTTACATGAACTTTCCTAGAGTCCCCAAAGAATAGCTGTCCTCTGATCTCCTTCCAGTTCCATCACTTGAGTAAGTTTATGTTCCCTTAAGGAAAACAAGTTTCTGGGGTGTCTTTGTAAAGGAAAGGGAGTCATGCAGAGGAATGCGGGGTCTTACTGATCTTGGCTATCTACCAGTGACATCCATGCATCATTAATGAGCTGGTGCCAGAAGGCTGAATTAGAACTTTTTCTATCACTTCTTTCTTCTCACTTTTCTTCTGTGGTGTCAGAGCTGAACTACCTTCAGCCAGACACACGACTGCCTCTTTACTGTCAAAGGACTCTAAATAGAAATCTGCTCAGACGCATTGGCGAGAAGTAGATCTTAAAGACCGGTTGTGCACCGGAGGCGGTTGGAAATTGCATTCTTTTATCGCTGCAATTAAGATAATTATGTTCTGTTTGAAATGAGGAAATCTCTTGTTCCTCTCAGTCTGGAAAACCACTTGAACGTTGTACCACTCAAATTATGTTTTGTCAATTTTCTGTTTTTTTTTTATAGTTTAATAAGTTGCAGCTACAGGGGTGAAACTCCTCTCACAACTTTCTGCTGAGGTGACAGATCTTCCATTCTGTCCTGTAGGTTGTACATTTCTATGACAGTAAGGATAGTGACGAGACTGCCTTTCACTTGGCCAAACCTCGTTCATACTGTATTGGAGTGAATTTGGGAGGCAGCCGGGAACCGCCGCAGCCGGGACGCGAACCAGGGTCTCCCGCACCACGGGCGACTACGTTAACCAGTCGACTAAAGGGCCCGATCCTCGACTGGTTAGATTCGAATTCGTTACATTGGTGTCAGAACTCAGAAGTGGGATGGTGAGAGCGTGAGGCCATCGGGCACGCGCTTCCCGAAGGAGGAGGGTAGTGTAAGGACCACGGATAACTAGACTCGCTAGCCCTTGGCTAACGGGCCAGAACCTTTAGTCTCCCGTGGTGCGGGAAACCCGCGTTCGCGCCCCGGCTGCGGCGGTTTCTGGGCAGCCCCCCGGAGTCGCTACAGTATTGATAGAGTGGGTTCAACCCAGCGAATATTGCCTCTCAAAAAAAAGCAAAACAAAAAATAAATTAAAATGCGCTCTCTTAATCATGACCACGTCCCATGAGCTGCTCATCAGCCTTTTACCTTCCCTGCACGCGCATGGTCTTCCACAGTCCTGCATATTGGAGCAGTCTCTCATCCGCTCCCCAAACGCCCCAAGCAAAACGCCGTTTGATTGATTACAAACAAAAAGCAGATTTACTCCCAACTCTGCAGCACCGAAGTCACCGGAAGAGATGGATCTAGCTGGCGCGCGCTGCCGCCAGTCATGTGTGCTGTTTGTGATATTTAGAAATGACTCCGTTGCAGCCGATATGCTAATATTGTGCTACAGTAAACACAACATTGGTCCGTATCACAAAGATGGCTTTCATTGCCCTTCAATGTGGCCTCCGACTGCTCATGGGGAATTACTTCCACCGGTCTCACACACCACTGAAGTGTCCCCCCGAGCTCTTGCGTCATGGCGGTGGCATTATGGCTCAACCCAAACTCTACCAGGGTCGGCAAGACAAGCGTGAAAGTCTTGCTGGACTTCCTGTTTCAGACAAAAAGAGGGCAAGGAAACAGGTCCGTTTCAGACTTGTGTTAACACGGCGTGTACAGCGGGGTCTCCCATCTTTAGCTGAAAATGCTGCCCCCCCCCCCCAACAAAGTCTGGGACAGCTGGTGACTGACAACCAGTGCAGCCAATCAAAAGATCGATGTTGAGACCTCCAAGCTGTTTTATCGTCCTGGGTTAACTTGTCATCGTTGTGCTTTGGCCTTCCTTAAAGCAGACTCCACAACGTTTTGATGGATCACATAAAGCTGCCCGTTATTATTATTATTATTATTATTATTATTATTATTATTATAGAGATTTTGAATCGATATGTCGATTTCTCATTGTGCTAAGGTTGAGTGTGTCAAGGTCAGACTCTACAGAACTGTAGTCCACTGACTTCCGGTTTCTACTGCAGCGGTCATACGAGCTTCCTGTTTGTTGGCGCGCGCTATCCCGTGGTAAATCTTGCAAGCGTCGCGAAAAAACATGCCATTGTCAATGGCACGCGCCAACAAACAGGAAACTCGTATGACCGCTGCGGTACAAACCGGAAGTCGGTGGACTACAGTTATGCACAGAGGACTTCGACAGCAGAAAATAAAGACTTTTCTTAAACAAAGGCCACGGAGTCTCTGTGGTCTCAGACCGCATGCGGCTGTTTGGTGACTGTATTGCAGCTCTGTTGAGTCTCCAGCCTCGCGTTTCCCGACGCCTTTTAACCAAACATTCCCCAGACACTCGCGTCGGTGACTTTCTCTGATACATTTGCGGCAGACTAGACGCAGCAAAGGCGTAATGCTGCCCCCAACAGGTCGTCTGCAGAACTCCACTGCTCTCCATAGGGAGATACCGATAGTGGTCAGAGTGAAAAAGGGGGAAAAGAAAGAGTTTAGTAAAACTCACGTGATCACGGTCCCTGGAAGCCCCACAAGTGCGGTGGAGACAATTAATAACAGTTGTTGTTGTTTCACAATGTTCCGCGCTGAGTATTGAGTTCAACAGATGACCTGTAACGCCAACTGCTGACAGCAGCTCCGCTCCGCTCTGCCTGCATCAAAACACCACTAGCAGTCTCCAGCAGAAACAATAATAACCCAGTTCACCAATAACACCCAACCTATGACCCTGCAGAGGTTGGGCGAGGAGGCATAGTTTTGTAATGTGGTTCCTTCCACACACACAAATATATATATATATGTGTGTGTGTGTGTGTGTGTGTGTGTGTGTGTGTGTGTGTGTGTGTGTGTGTGTGTGTGTGTGTGTGTGTATGTATGTATGTATATGTATACACACACACACACACACACACACACACACACACACACACACACACACACACACACACACATATATATATGTAGTCACTATGGCTTCTGAGTTGGCCAAGTCTGAGTCCGGCTGTCTCGGAGGCGTTGCATGTGTTCTCTGATGGCCCAGGACTTGGTATTACCGCATTGCGTGTGAGTTGGTGTACGTTCATGATTGCGTTGCAACGCAGCATGATGATGTGCATGGAAAATCAAATGAAATACAACGCAATGCGATTGCAACATGTTAGCACAACACAAAACCTAACAACAATTTTAAGCTCCCACAGTGGCTGAATGTTTGGGTATTTCCATACCCAGTAGGTTCTCCAGCAAGAACATCCACATCATTCTAACTGACACATAACTGATATGTCGTCACAAGTGAGCTGTGCCATGTTGGAAAATAAACTGCTGTTTTGTGCACAAAGCGTTTTTCCTTTGGCGATATATTTCCTGTTCTGTCATCCTTTGTGTTGATAACTATTTCAGGGGGCAACTGCGGTTGACTTAAATTGTTTGAGGGTGAAAAGATAAAATGTATTTTTGATAACATTTTTGACTTCGAGACACTGTATTGCTCCCCGTAGGGAAGTTCCTGTCTGCATGTGACCCATCCTGGCTGTGTAGCTAGGAGCAGTGGGCAGCCGCCGTGCAGCACCTGGGGACCATCTCCACTTCGTCCTGCCATGCCTTGCTCAGGAGCACAGGCAGGAGTATTAACCCTAACATGCACGTCTTTTGTCTTCTTTTCGTTTAATGTGACCGTCTACCCACCAGCAGCACTGGGCCTCATTTACTTACATATTGATGTATTCTGTTTCTATTCGAAATGCTCTTGAATTTGACCCCTGTAGAACCTGATAATGTAATAAATTCCCAATAATGTAATAAAAATCTGCTCTTGAGTCCATTGAAAATGCAATAAAACCTGATAATGTAATAACTTCCTGATAATGTAATAAAGTGCATTTCCCAATAATGTAATAAACTTTTTACCAATAATGTAATAACCGCGATAATGTAATAAAAATCTGCTCTTGAGTCCATTGAAAATGCAATAAAACCTGATAATGTAATAACTTCCTGATAATGTAATAAAGTGCATTTCCCAATAATGTAATAAACGTTTTACCAATAATGTAATAATGTGTTACATTAACGGGACGTTATTACATTATCAGGTTAGCCTTCATTTCCCCGGTCCTGATAATGTAATAATTCCCCAATATTGTAATAATTTAACAGCAGACCACCCATAAATGGATTCAAGTGGTGATACTGTTTAAGCATCGCGAGCTCGAGAGGTCTAGCGCCACCGACAGGTCAAAGTTGGACGTGCATGAATGCTTTACTCTTCCTCAAAGCTACCTCCAAGCTACTTCCACACATGCTTTTTCTCAGTTGGATCATTTTATTACATTATCAGGAAGTTATTACATTATCGGGTTTTATTGCGTTTTCAATGGCCTCAAGTGCATTTTTTATTACATTATCGGGGATTTATTACATTATCAGGTTCTACAACCCCTCTCTAAAAAAACAAAAAAATGCTCGGTAAACAGACTGAAAGATGAAGCTCTGAGACACACTATACAGGTATGAAGTGGTATCAGACTGGTATAGGCTGATCTTCTTAAAAACAAACATGCAAACAAACAATAATACTCTGTGTGTTGTATTGGCTCAAAAAAATCCCAAATCGGAGCATGTCTAGTAAAATCCCGCCTTTCCCCCTGGAAGCAAGCCTTCAGGTATCATCAATGTACTATGTACTTCATCTACTATGTATATTCTGGCCTTACTAGCATGTGGACATTATTGCTAGCTTGGCAGAGAGCTAAACAGGTTCCTTAATAAACATCCAGGAGACAGCAGGTGGTTCAGGGTGTTTGCTGCAAGAAGCACCGTGAAACTGTGATGCAGAAATTAAAAATGCAAAATTACCATTTGTCATGTGTTAGACTCTTCCTTTCACACCAACAAACACTCGGTCATTAATTGTTACGCAATAGGTTTCTTCATGTCTGGCCTTTCTCAAGCATGTGTGTAAATTGCGTGAACACAACATCCATTGCACGTTGTCCATCTTGGGAGAGAGATCCCTCCTCTGTTGCTCTCCCTGAGGCTTCTTCCATCTTTTCTCCCTGTTAAAGGGGTGTTGTTTTAGGGAGTTGTTCCTTATCCGATGAGAGGGTCTAAACACAGCATGTTGTGTTGCTGTTAAGCCCACTGAGGCAAATTTGTAATTTGTGGTATTGGGCCATACAAATACAATTGATTTGATTTTTGATTTGATATGGCGCTTGACTGCTTGTGCTCTGTTGTTAGGGAGTTTGTGCCTTGGTTCTCTGAAGGGTAGTGGCGCTACCCAACTGAGTTGTCCATGAAGACCTCCCTGTCCATTATTTCCAGGAAGGCTTTATCTTCTACGGACATGGCGGGCTTGTCGTCATGCGGTGTTTGCTGAAAAACTCCCTTACCAAGACCGGCCGCTTCATCAAAAGGTCATTAGTCTTGTTGTCCTTTGGGAAATGATGGTGAGGCACTGGGGTATCAAACTTCTCTTTGATATGGAGGCTGTTAGTGCAAGGGTCAAACAGAGGTGTACCCCCATTACTTAGCACGTTAGTTCGGTAAACATTGACGCAGTCTGGCTTATGGGCTCTTCTGTGACAGACTTCTCCCACGATCACCCAGCCCAGGTCAAGGGGGCGTTGTGGGGTCCATTGCATTGTTCTCGAACTTTGAGTGCCCGTGGTATGTCTCGGCCAAGCAGGATAAGTATGGCTGCAGCGGCATCTTGAGCTGGGATCCTGTCCAATACCCGCTTGAGGTGTGCATATTGTCTGGCGAGCTCAGGCGTGGGGATTTCTGATTTATCATCTGGGAGCATGTCACATTCGATTAGAGTGGGGAGTGGACTATGAGTTTTGCCATCTAGTGAGTATCTAACTTGTTCAGAAAGCTGCAGCTCATCTGGTGTTCAACCACTCTAAGTTCTCCCACACAACCCCCCTTCTCATGGTCCTACACTGGCTCCCAGGAGCTGCTCGCATCCAGTTTAAGACTCTGGTGCTAGCCTACAGGGCAGTGAAAGGAACAGCTCCTTCCTATCTCCAGGCCGTGGTCAAGCCCTACACCCCTGCCCGACCACTTGACTCTGCTGCCTCGGGATGCCTGGTTGCCCCGTCGCTTAGAGGCCCCTGCTGCCGATCCACCCAGTCCCGGCTCTGTTCTATCCTGGCCCCACAGTGGTGGAATGAACTCCCCACTGATGTCAGGACAGCGGCGTCGCTGGTCATCTTTCGGCGCAGGTTGAAAACTCACCTCTTCAAGAACTACTACCCTGTTACTTGCTCTTACCACTTATTGTATTCACTCATTTATAAAAGAAAAAAATCTCTTTCTTGCGCTTTTACTTTAGCACTGGTTTTGCTCTTAGATGCTTATTTAGATGCACGTATGACCTCTGAGGACTAGTAGTTCTCCTGATTTCCTACATTAAATGCACTTATTGTAAGTCGCTTTGGATAAAAGCGTCGGCTAAATGACTGTAATGTAATGTAATGTAGTGACTCCATAATTGTTAGCTCACCGCCCTACAGTTTCAATGACTCCTGAGCAGGTCTTCAGGGTGTATGATGTTGTGCCTTCCTTAATACCAAAGAGCTCAAAAAACTCTGTTCTTGCCAGGGACTTATTGCTCTGCTCATCAAGGACCACATAGCTTTAACAGCTCTCTCTCTCTCTCTGGCCTTTTGGGTAAACTCTGACGAGACAAATTTTGGTGCATGATCTTGACCTGACTGTAGTCCCACAGATGTCAGTGCATTTGGACGTAACGACTAGAGGGCCGCCTTCTCTTTGCTCCCCGCCTTGATCTTTTGTGGTTGCAGAGGCCTCAGTTATCCATGGAGCCGGCCCTGGATGTAGCGCAGTAGGGTCACTGTCACTGTTGCACTTTCTGCAAGGAATATTTTTTCCACAGTCTTTGGCTAGGTGACTGGATGATGCACAGCACCTAAAGCAAATATTATCTTTAAGGTAGGCTTTCCTCTCATCTAAGGGTTTACTCCTAAAACTACGACATTTTCTTAGGGGGTGTGGCGTATTGTGAAGTGGGCATTACTTATCTGAGTCAGCCACCTTTTTTTTCTGAGGGGCTGTCATGGCTGTTGTCAGAGTCTAAGACCTCCGTCCTTTTGACAGAAACTGGAGTTTTCATGTTGTGTCTAATGAGATTCTCCATCTTTCCTATACTCTAACCACATGTGAGTGGGACAAAGCTTGGATCATTAAGTGCATTGGCTTGGTCACAAACAAACTTTGCAAAGAAGGAGAATGGTGGATAAGATGTTTGGTGATTTTCCTTGTCACGAGATGCTAGACAGACCCACTTGTCATGCAGGGAGTATGGCAGTTTTTGGACAATTGGAGTGATGCCATGAGATGTGTCCAGGTATTTAAGACCAGCTAAAAATCCATCTGCTCTGGCAGCTTCAAGCTCCAAAAGAATGTCTCCCAGCTCTCTCAACCTTTGATTTTGTGTTTGTGATTTTTGGAAAATCGTCAACCTTCTTAAGGAGTGCGTTTTTTCTATTGCTTCCGGCAATCCATAGCAATCTTCCAACCTTTGCCATACTATGCTCACACCTGCTGTTGCATTGTGGATGTGGATTCTCTTCGCGTGCTCGGATGATTTTGGCCCAAGCCATTTACACAGGAGATCAAGTGCTTCCCTTGATGTCAGGTTTAAGTCCTCCGTAGAACTGTGGAAAGATGCTTTCCAGGCCCAACAATTTTCTGGATGGTCGTCAAACTTTAATAGCCCGGAGCTTACCATTTCACGACGTATTAAATATTGGGCAAAATCTGTTGTAGCTGATGAACTGGACTTATTGGCTCTGGGAGCAGCACCTGGATGCGGCTGAGGAGGTTGGTAGCCATTCCTGAATGGTCTTGTACTGTGTGACCACTCTCTGTGACTGTAGGTGTATTTGGATAAAATTGAACCGTGTGGATACTCTAGCTTGAAGTGGATTTTCCTGGATGGGCTTTGAGCATAATCCGGAATGGCATCGACCTTCTATATTGTAACGATCACGGATGAGGAGACACGTTAGCCCGTGGCTAACGGATCGGACCTTTTAGTCAAGCGGTTAGCGTTGACGCTTGCGGTGCGGGATCCCCGGGTTCGCGTCCTGGCTGTGGCGATTTGCGGGGACGCGGATCCCGAAGGAAGGGGGCAATGTAACGATCACGAATAAGTAAGCTCGGTAGCCCTTGGCTAACGGGTCGGACCCTTTAGTCGAGCGGTTAGCGATGTCGCCCGAGGTGCGGGAAATATGGGTTCGCGTCCCGGCTGCGGCGGTTCCTGCGGTTGCCCCCCGAATTCGCTACAGTATGAATATGTGCCGGATAGGTAATCCAAGGAATTCCTGGTTGCTGATCTCACCTGGCTCCACATGTAGTTTTCAGAAACAACAGTTTTTCTTCAAGGCTTTTCAGTGCAAAGAAACTACGGCAAGCCTGCATGGACAAACGGCGCGGCACAGTCGACGTCCAGGCAACGCTCTTAAAGGAGCAGCACAATGTGGGAGCTGATTAAAACAAAAAGGGTGGCATGAAAGGAAAGAAGCCGTTCCCCTCGAGTGTGCACATCACATCACGTTGTTATTAAGCAAAGTTGGATTGACTCACTGATCATAAGCAATGCATCTTTTTCCTGATTATGACAAGAAGAAAACATTTCATGCTTTCATTCAGTGAATCGTTGGTGACACAGCTGTAGTTATTGTGTCACCAATAACGTGTTTGGACACAACGCATGACTGTTTCATCAAAATAAGAACAAGACTCTTGCTTTCAGAGTAATGCAACAATAATACGACACAAAATGAAATTCATTTTCGATTTCCCCGAGTTTACACAGTCTGCAAGGAGAATTCATTTCTCCTTTCCCATTTTTATATGCAGGAGCAAAATGTCAGCGCGGGATTGAACACACACTGACCTTTCCTCTTCAGACAGTGGCAGCTGGACATGCTTCTCCCAGAAAAGTTCCTCCTCCGAACAACAAAAATCACATTGTTTGGGTTTGTGACGTCCTGCAGGCCCTGCATCCGGCACCCTCTCCTCAGATCTCCTAGCAGGGAGCTTATAGCACACTGACTTACGCCCTCTTCGTCACTCTTCAACCCTCCGGCTACCTCTTGAGCACCAACTTTCAACGTGGAGGGTAGCCCCATATGCTCCCCATTGAACTCCCTCAACCACGTGTAACCCTGCATGATTCAGTTATTAGATAATCACGTTCAGTTCAACTGCATCATTACATTCAGTCTGGTGTAAAGGGTTTAATGTTCAAGAAACGCATTTTGGCGCGCCTTTGTGTAAACTTGCGGCCATTGTCATGTTGGGTTGCCCCTTCAGTAGCGCTGACGTCATCGCATGCAACGATCCCAAGCCCCATCGCGCTTTCCCCCCGCTCGGTAAGTGTAAAGATGAATTAACAGCGATACAGGAAGTTTAGACCCCAGAAACGACGGTGGGTCAAGAAGTTGTTGTGAGCACCGTTTAAAGTACAGCAATTTGAATGACGTAAGACAGTGGTTCTCAACCCAGTCCTCAAGGACCCCCTATCCTGCAGATTTTCTTTGCAATCCTGAATAGGTACCTGTTTGTAGTTATTCAACCAATCAGCAATGCATGTCTGAGTTTGCACACCTTGCATAATTAAGTGCTATGAGATGACTGGTTGAGTAAGTACAAGCAGGGCTGCCTATGCAGGGTTACAATGAAAATCTGCAGGATAGGGGGTCCTTGAGGACTGGGTTGAGAACCACTGATTTAAGACGTTATTAAAATACAACTTGCTGCACCACATGGAAGATGCAGTAGGCTAACGTTAGCTAAAGTAGCTGCTGTTAGCCAATCAAGTTCCAGCTCAGCTTTGTTCGTCACATTTCCGGCGCCGAGGGAGTTCAGCGGAAGCTTAGGGGACTACCCTCCACGTCGAAGGCTGGCGGTGAAGGGCTCCCCAGAGCGTTGCAGAGTGACGAAGAGGAGTCCCGACCAAGCCTCCTTATGGGACGAGTTGGGAGTTCCATGCCACACTGCTGGCAGACGTCAGCCTACTCCTCTGTCCAGCCTCCTCCTCAGGACACGTGGACCGTCTATCCTATCCAAACCACACACACACACACAGGCCAGCCGGGAGTTGTGTGGTGTGTTTGTGGCTGTCCTGCTGTTGTGAGGAGGTCGATATTTGCTCGTAATAAGCGGTCATTTTGAAAATGTTCAGACCGGTGTTAGTACTGAAACCTGGGTCTGGTTCCGTGTGGGGGAATCACTGCGAGCTAACGTTCACGCACGACTTTGACTTAAAGTCAGCAGTGTAAAATGATCAAATATAACTTAACACAAAAACACAAAAACACACATTACCGAAGGAGAACATTTTATCACAACTTACTGTAACTAACTTGCTATTCTTTATAGCGTTATTATTGACCTGCCGTCCTTTTTACTTAGGTACAATTTCCTGACCTCATTCTCCTGGCTGGGGACGATGTGACCTTCTCAGTTTGTGGAAAGTGTGGTTAAAGCAGGTGGAGAAGAGCCTGGAGAGGTGGAGGTATGCACTGGAGAGAGGAGGAGTGAAAGTCAGTAGGAGCAAGACGGAATACCTATGTATGAATGAGAGGGAGGACAGTGGAATGGTGAGGATGCAAGGAGTAGAGGTGATGAAGGCATATGAGTTTAAATACTTGGGGTCAACTGTCCAAAGTAACGGGGAGTGCAGGAGAGAGGTGAAGAAGAGAGTGCAGGCAGGGTGGAGTGGGTGGAGAAGAGTGTCGGGAGTGATTTGTGACAGAAGGGCACCAGCAAGAGTTAAAGGGAAGGTTTACAAGATGGTAGTGAGACCAGCTATGTTGTATGGTTTGGAGACAGTGGCACTGATGAAAACACAGGAGGTGGAGCTGGAGGTGGCAGAGATGAAGATGATAAGATTTCCATTGGGAGTGATGAAGAAGGACAGGATTAGGAACGAGTATATTAGAGGGACTGCTCAGGTTGGACGGTTTGGAGACAAAGCAAGAGAGGCAAGATGGAGATGGTTTGGACATGTGTGGAGGAGAGATGCTGGGTATCAACACCATTGACCATAAATAAATAAATACATAAATAAATAAATACATAAATAAATAAATATGCATGCTGATGATTGCTTTTATATATATATATATATATATATATGCATGCTGATGATTGCTTATAGCATGAAACAGGCTTGTACTGTCTCAAGAGAATTTACTTGTCTAACTGGATTTTATATATATATATATATATATATATATATATATATATATATATATATATATATATATATATATATATATATATATATATATATATATATATATATATGTAAAATAAGGAACAAGTCCCTAAGAAAAAGCCTTTTAACAGGGAGGAAAACAGGAAGAGACCTGAGGGAGAGCAGCAGAGAGACGTCTCTCCCACAGTGGATGCTGTGTTTCAGTAGCGGCTGTACTCGCAGGCGAGGAATGAGAGCATGGAAGAAACTCACAATGTGAATGTTTCTCCACACACAAATGCAGGTATGGAGGTTTATGCACAGCTTTGTTGTGCATATCTGCAGAGTTAAAAACAACTGCAAACGGCAATTCTAAAACACAACACCGTTGCTACACTTACACAATACAAAGAGGCTAACACAATTATAATGGGACTGTAAAATGTATGAAGAATACGGCGAGGAGGGTGCCAAGCGGTGTCCAGGTGGTGCCCACCGTCACCATGGAGACCCGGGAGGAGGACAGAATACACAGAGGCACACGGGGGGAGACTCGCGTCACACCATCCACACGCACAGGAGAAGAGACAGGCGAAGAAATAATTCATGGAGAGAGGAGAGAGAAGAGTTGCACTAATCTATACTCCATAATCTCCGCCCTGCAGCCGCACCTGCTGACTTGCAGCCGTTCACGGTGGCAGGCCGACAACACCTCTATTTGTCTGCAAAAAGAGCAGATCTCTGTGAAACATAAAGAAACGGGCTGCGTGTTTTCCATACTGTCAATTTGCATAATAAGACACGACGACGGTGGATGGAGGGTTGGATGGAGGGTTTGATCCGTCTGCAGCGTGGCTGTCACCGCCACTAACTCTTGTGAAAAGTGACACCGGGCAGACTGTAAGGCCCTTCACGGCGGGCAGCGAATGCCCTGGGATGGTTTTGTTCATGGCGGTAGAGAACATGGCTGCGCAGCCAAACACAGAGGATGTGAGTTAAGGCTGCGAGCAGGCCCCGTTTGTCTTAGGTAGGCAGCGGCCCGCCTTCTTCTCATGGCACAAACCGCTGATCAAACACGACATCCTGAGGGGGCTGAACAGGCCTCGGTGGGTTGCGGCACGCCGGTAAACAAAGGCGCACAACGCGTCCCTGCTGGCTGGAATTAACCGAGTTACAAATCTGTCGCATGTGACAACTGAAATGATCCTCAACCGCTTGATGACCCAGATGACGTAGAAGCGCACAATTTGAAATCACCGGCGAGGACGTCAGCCTCAACAAGACGCGTTTGAATGATATTTTGTTGTTGTTGATTCAAATCAGAATCGTGTTTATTGGCCATGTGGGTTTGCACCTACGTGGGATCTGACTGTGGTTTCGTGGGTCTCGGTGAACTTAATGTAGAATAACAACGCCACAACGCAACCAGTGCCGCCCCCAAGGGGGGGCCAGGGGGGCCACCCCGATACCATCCCTGGCGCCCCCGCTGGCCCCCCCAGCCACGAGTTGCATATGCAGAATATGCTTCTGATTATGCAGAATATGCTCCTATCTGATATCTTACATTAGCTGCTGTTCATTTAAATCAACAATGTATATTTTCCTTAACTCTCATATTGACAGTTTTCCACTAGCCTATACAGTATACTGCAACAGCATCCCAGAATTCCCGAAATTCAGTCATGGCTTTTGGTATTCACATATACGTATACACAAGGACTGACGTATACACGTGAAATAAGAGGTGATGTATTCTGATGTATTCTCTGCAATGCTGCAGAGAATACATCAGAGAGATGCTGAAATAGATGTTGGCTGGTTACTTACACACATGGCTGAGGTAGATGTACATGAGAGTGTACCAGTATATGTACAATGTACAGTATACTGGTACACTCTGCACAGTATATACAACATGTACAGTACAGCATATATAAAATGGTTGGATTGATTGACAGTGTTAAGCGTTCATTTGAATGACAGCCGGTGGAAAGAAACTGTTTTTACACCTGGTTTTATTGGGGTACAGTGCGCTGTAGCGCCTACCAGAGGGGAGGGGTTGGAACAGCTTGTGACCAGGGTGTAATGGGCCCGCAGTGATGTTGCCTGCCCGTCTCCTGAGTCTGGAAGTGTACAAGTCCTGAATGGAGGGCAGGTTGGCAACAGTGATTTTCTGTGCAGACCTAACTGTCTGTTGTAGTCTGTCCCTGTCCTGTTTGGTGGCCGATCCAAACCAGATGGTGATGGATGTGCAGAGGCCAGACTGGATTATTGCAGTGTAGACCTGAATCAGCAGTTCCTGAGGCAGGTTGAATTTCTTGAGCTGGCAGAGAAAGTATATCCTCTGCTGGGCCTTTTCGATGATTGCCACCTTAGGTCCTGGGAGATTTTGGAATCCATAAATCTGTAGGTTCTCACCGTAGATCCCATGCTGTTTAGTATCGTGAGGGGGGGGGCAGTGTTGGGGGCTCCTCCTGAAGTCCACTGTCATCGCCACTGTTTTGAGTGTGTTCAGCTCCAGGTTGCTCTGGTCGCACCAGAGGGCCAGCTCAACCTCGAATTTATATGCAGACTCGTCACCATCCCGGATAAGGCCAATGATGGTTGTGTCATCCGCAAACTTCAGGAGTTTAACAGACGGGTCACCTGAGGTGCAGTCATTGGTGTAGAGGGAGAAGAGTAGAGGGGAGAGCACATATCCTTGGAGGACGCCAGTGCTGATTGCCCGGGTGCTGGATGTGATTTTCCCCAGCTTCACCAGCTGCCTCCTGTATGTCAGGAAGTTTTTAATCCACTGGCCTGATGGGGGCTGGTACAGTGAGCCGGGTGAGTTTGGAGTGGAGGGTATCTGGTGTTGAACGCTGAGATGAAGTCCACAAACAGGGCCCTTGTGTGTGTGCCTGGGGAGTCGAGATGTTGGAAGATGTAGTGGAATCCCAATCTGACCCCACTGACCTGTTTGCTTGGTAGGAAACTGCAGAGGGTTTGTGATTTCCTTCAGGTGGGCTAACACCAGTCTCTTGTAGGATTTCATAACCACAGACATTAGGGCAACAGGCCTGTAGTCATTTAACCCTGTGGAGTTTCTTGGGGACCGGGATGATAGTGGAGCTCTTGAAGCAGGATGGGACTTCACACAGTTCCAGGGATCTGTTGAAGAGCAGTGTGAAAATGGGGGCCAGCTGGTCAGCACAGACTTTCAGACAGGAGGGTGACACGCCATCCTGGCCCGGTGCCTTCCTGGTCTTCTGTCTCTGGAAGAGGTGGTGCACGTCCTCAACACAGATCCTCAGTTTGGCTGGGGGTTTGGGTGGGGAGGGGAGACGAGCTGGCAAGGGAAGCCATTGGTTGGGAGGGTGAGGGGTGTGAAAGTGCGCTTATCAAACCTGCAGTAAAGCCCATTTAGATCGTCAGCCAGTTGGTGGTCCCCTGCAGTGTGGGGGGTGGTCTCCTGTAGTTGGTCATGTCTTTCAGACCTCTCCAGACTGATGATGGGTGGTTGGCAGAAAACCTGTTTTCAACTTTTTGCTACTCTGTTCTCGGTGGTGAGTGTGTTTCTGGCTTTGCTGTACCGGGTCCTATCTCCGCTCCTGTAGGCTTCCTCTTTGGCCTGACAAAGCTGCCTGAGTTTTGTTGTGGACCAGGGCTTATTGTTGTTGAAGGTACAGAACATTTTGTTGGGCACAAACGTAGCTTCACCAAAGCTGATTTAAGAGGCTTTTGTGAGTGACTGATTAAAGGAAAGGATTGATGTGTGTAGTTCTTGGTTGTTGTTTCTTTCCACTTGCTGACTGCATTGTGGGAAAGCTTTGTAGGGAATCTGCCATAGCATTCGGGCAATGACGGACCCCTTCAGCAGCCTACAAAGGGGAGGAAGGAGAGGAAGAGACAGAGGGAAAATAAGGTGGGGTGGGGTTGGGGGGGTGCAGAATATGAGAGCAGAAGGCAAAGGGAGGGTGGGATGGATATTTATAGGAATGCCTGAAGTGGCAAAGTTGAGGTGTGGTCCTGCTCCTGAAAGTCTCTTGATAGGCTTCAGGTAGTTTGATTCCCCAACTCGTTGGCATTCCTCGCCTATATACAAGGACAGTTGGTGGGAAGAAATTTGAGGCGATCGGTCAGGTTTGTTTCTGCTGTTATTAACGCAGCCATGGTGAATTTGGGGTTAGCGCTGTGGCCGCGTGGCAAGGAGGTTCTCGGGTCGACCCCAGCTCCCATGTGTAGTGTTTGCCTGCACTGCCTGTGCTTGTGGGGGGGTTTCCTGCCCCGGTCCAAATGTGCTTGTCAGGTGAAACGGTGACCTTAAATTGCCCATAGGTCTGCACATTTGCATGTGTGGACCTGTGATGGACCGGTGACCTTTCCAGGCCGTCTTCTTGCCTTCTATCTACCGCCGGCTCAGACCGGCTCCGGTCTCTGGTGGATCCGGTCAAGCTGACGTAGGCGATGATCGAATGGATGTTATTTATGCAGCTTTTTAGCTTTCACTGCGTTGAGGCATTTGCATCTTCTTCCCTGAACTGATTGAATTCGTGGTTTACTATTATCCTCTGAAGAAAGTCCAAAACCACAGGTCAACCATCCACCAGCAAGCATGACTACACACTGTTGGCTCAAATAACCAGAGATATGTCAGCAAAAAAAAGGTGACTTTGTGGTGCCCTACTTGCAGGTTACATATTCACCATGCGGGCCAGAGACGGTCCCTTTCAGACCGTGGGCGGGGGTTAGCAGAGGGTATTGTGGGTAGACACGAGGCTGAGGTTTGGCAGAATGAACCGCTGACTTAGTTTGAGTTGGAGGAAATAAACGACCCCCACGGCTGTGTGGTCAAAAGGAGAAGTGGTCTTGTCCCCTTCCTTTCATCCTCCACAATTTTGTCCTGTGCTGCTGCTGCTGCTGCCCTAGATTGTGTGGAGGGAGACGTAATTCTGAGCCGAGCACAGTAATCACGTATTGATGAAGCCCGGCTTCCCCTGCGCTGCTTTTACCCAGCCTAAAGCCAGCGCACCTCCTTCAGGCGGGCTACGGTTGTCGTAGCACACGCTGCAGCGGAGGCCTCCGTTAACCTCCGCCAGGCCGGGGCAGAAGGAGAGAGGCTGCAGTTGCTACTGTGCGTCATTAGCTTCAGATCATTCCCCTCGTTTAAACTGGCTGCAGAGGACTGAAAAGACGCGTCTCTGAAGGTGGACCCAGCTTGTTGTTAGCTAGCAAGCTAGCAGTCCTTATCTGTGTTCCTGCTTTGTCTACAAATGAATGTTGTTATAAAGTGTTACGATATATATATATATATATATATGTGTGTGTGTGTGTGTGTGTGTGTGTGTGTGTGTATATGTGTGTATATATATATATATATATTTATGATTGAAGTCAGTCAGAATGTGTAACTACTTATAAAAAAAACCTTGAGCTCGGTAGCTAGCATGGCCCAAATTAGCATTATAAATACAATTTTTAGCTATCCTTAGCTAATGTAAAATTATCCATAGGTGTGTGTGTGTGGGGGGGGGTGGGTGGGCTGTGATGGTCTGGCGGCCTGTCCAGGGTGTCTCCCCGCCTGCCGCCCAGTGACTGCTGGGATAGGCTCCAGCATCCCGCGACCCAGAGAGCAGGATAAGCGGTTTGGATAATGGATGGATGGATGGATGATTACACTCCAAACCAGGAAAAAACTACAGCCTATAAAGACTTTTTACTTTGTTATAAATCACTCATTCTCTCTTGTCCTCTGTATACATTTCAGAAAAGTTAATGTAAATAAGGATATGTTAATGTAAATAGGTATATGTTTGGTCGAGTATATGATGAAAGGAAGGCACAGCCGTCTAGTAAGCAGTCATGTAAATGTGTCCCCGGGTCAGTGGAGACATGTTGTGTTATTTCTGGCTCGGAAGGTGACACGTAGTCTGAGGACGGATGTCCTTGCCCACCTACGTTTTTGTTTCCTTATTATGTGGAATTGGCACATGGGAAGGACCATGTGTGGGCCCTGTGATGGCCTGGCGGCCTGTCCAGGGTGTCTCCCCACCTGCCGCCCAGCGACTGCTGGGATAGGCTCCAGCATCCAGCTTGGATAACGGATGGATGGATGGATGGGTGGATGGATGGATGGATGGATGGATGGATGGATGGATGGATGGGTGGATGGATGGATGGATGGATGGATGGATGGATGGATGGATGGATGGATGGATGGATGGGTGGATGGATGGATGGATGGATGGATGGATGGATGGATGGATGGATGGATGGATGGATGGATGGATGGATGGGTGGATGGATGGATGGATGGATGGATGGATGGATGGATGGATGGATGGATGGGTGGATGGATGGATGGATGGATGGATGGATGGATGGATGGATGGATGGATGGGAGGCGACACATAGAAGGGCTTTTCCACTCCAAATCAAAGCCACGTTGCTGAAAAGCGACAATGAACTTGTGAGAAAGGGGAGGTAGCATGTGAGGAGGAACGGCAGGAATGGCAAGACGTTCTCTGCCGTACCTCCTCAGGAGAAAGAGGAGGCTTCCTGCTCAGGGTTCGACGCTGAGAAAGTGAGCAGATTGAGTCAGGCACCTACGGCTTTGTCGAAGTTTGCGCGGCCGACTCATATCTGCTCTTTGACAACACAGCATCTGCTAATGGATGGTCTAAGAATATTTACAGCCTGAGAAAAAGTATAACTCAGTTTCTGCAAACACGGTGACTTAGTTCACAGTCTCCATTAGAGGGCCGAGACAGGGGGCCTTGCCCTCGTGTGATTTATGGCGCGGCCCTGCTTCATGCCATCGCCCACTGCTGACGCACTTCTTTGTAATGGGCTGCAGAAGATTGTACAGTACGTCTTCCCGAGTGGGTTTTGTCCCGTACCTGCGGGCCTTAACATTATTGTGCACATCCATCCACCCCCTCTGCTCGCCCGGGCCATCCGTTCTCTGTAGTAACTGCAGAACAGCGACTGTAACGGGACCCACACGACCACGTTCGCGGCCGCCCCTTTACAATGGACTGCTCATGAACGGCTGACAGACGTTGGAGGATGAATGAGGACGTAATTGAGGACAGCGGCTCAGATGTCCTCACACCCTACCTGCCGCGTGGACACGTCCGGCTGTCGTCCCTGCCCAGTTGGTGAACGGGTAAGAATATAGGAAACCTTTAGTCCACAGCAGTACAAGCCTGGCGGCCTGTCCAGGGCACCCCCCCCCCCCCCCACCTGCCGCCCGGTGGCTGCTGGGACAGGCTCCAGCATCCCCCGCCACCCTGAGAGCAGCACAAGCGGTTCGGATAATGGATGGATGGATAGTGGACGGAGGTCCAAAGCGGCCTACCTGGTGGAAACCCCACACAAACGGCGAGAACATGCCAACGCCACATGCAGGAGCCGGAGGCCCCCCTCCCCCCCCTCCCCCTCCTCCCCGGCATGACAACAACGCTTATCACGGCGCCGCTCCCTTAGGGAAATTTGCAAATGCAATTTGACAAAGTCACATAAGTAATTTAGAATCACAACACGCGGCGGAGCACGGAGAGAAAAAACCCCAGGAATTAGCTGTCAGATAAAAACCCTAAGCATTCAAATATAACGATTGCTCACAGATCCCTTCTACTCTTCAGCTGCGGTGGAAAATGATGTGACTGCTTCTATTACCTGCACTGAATACGTTCCACTGCTGGTATGACGGGGGGGAGGGGGAGGGGGGGTGCTATCAAAAACCCATCTGGGTTTGTCCCTCATTTCTATCTAAATTCACTCCTGTCTGTCTGAATATTAAACCGCTGCTCTGTCTCCTCAATGACCCAATCTAAATATTTATACGTGCAGACGCCAAGAAAGGGGATCGGACCCCGTTGTGTTGCAGCGGGCCCGGTCATAATTTACTGCAGCGATTTAGAAAAACGATACGTGGTTTCAATTTGTTGCACGTCTGTAAATGCATATGTTGCTATCCTAAATCATGCGAGCGTCATGTTTGGCAACAAGCAGGCCTTAGAATCGCGAAACAAAACCGCACCGTCAGCGGTGTACGATACATCCGTGCATGTGTTTTTACCTGCCCCCCCCCTCCTCCACCCGTCTGTGAGTCATTTGCATGCGTGTGCACGAGCTGTGCATGCCTGCATGTGTGCCGGCGAGTGAAATTAAAGGAGTGAAATTGCAGGAACGAGAGCTGCGAGGCTACGTCTTGCAGGACCGATGTCATAATAAAACAGGGACATGATGTTCCCCTTGTCAAACTTAATCTAGCGTGCTCTCTTTTCCAGAAGCAAAACAGAGTGCCATCTCTGACGTCACCCGGTCGGGAGCACGATAATTTATGCAGTGACTGAGGAGGTGCCACAGACTGTGGCGTGTACTCGGTGAGATGGGGGTGGGTGGCTGCAAAAAAAACGGCCAAACGATGCACTCACCTTTATTATGCGGCTCGCTATGAGACGCTGTAGTCTACGCGCTTTATTCGTTCAGTACAGACAGATCACATCTTCACTGCAGCATCCAGACCGACGAGGGGGGGGTGCAGAACGTGAGATAGCAGATCAGAGCGCCATGCAAAAAAAACATAAGTCTCCCACTTTCCGAAGCGAGGCCTTCTGAGAGGCCGGCTCTCTGTGGGCAGAAAGGAAGCGGAGCGGGCGAAACACCGTCTCATCTGCGTAACTGCTTGTGAAAAGCGAGGCGTTATCTAATGACGTCTAATGAAAATCAGAAATATTACTCCCCCACCCCCCCCTCCCCCACCCCCCGTGGAGTCTCTGCCGGCAGAATGTCAGAACAACCGAGCGTGTGTCCCCACTGTTCCCCCTTGCTCCCTTCTTTCGTAACGGATTTAACGGGCCTCCGTAACGAGGCTATTACGGACCGCAGCCTCCCCAGCTGAACCGGGAATTAGATAAGAGGGCACCTGGACACTTCAGCAGCCGTCACAACGGATGCCAGTCAAATAAGCCCAGGCCTGCGTCTCATACCTTTTCTCATAAAGGGCAAGAGTCCTCAGCCGTCCTCTGTGGGTTTGTTGCGCTTCTGATGTTCCTTTCTGGGTTCTTCCGGAAGGAGCTCGTCATCCATATGCACGCCATGACTCGCGTGCCACATGCCCTGAAGTGGGAGTTTGGAGGGGAGGGCAAACGGGGCCGCCGTCGCTTTTCGTGGAAATCCCACAAATGCCACTGCAGGTAGATTAAGATGGCTATCTGAAGGCTCCGGTATCTCGAAACTGTCCCACCGAGGCCTCATGCTGAGCCGTCACGTGACCAAAGCTCTCGTGCTGGAACCCCCCCCCCGAGTGTGCGAGTACTGCGGAGCACACACCCGCTATCCACAGCCCGTCCTTTGTTATGCTTTTCCCGCCATTCCCCCCACCTTAACACTCCTATCTAAAACGACCATGAGCAGTCAAAATGACCGCCATTATTTAAACTCTATATTCTGTCAACACAAATACCCAGTTGAGATATTAACGCATTACATGTGTTAGTGTGTCTGTTGCGAAACTAACTGACACCAAAATTAACATTTAAACAACTTTAATACTATTTTTAAACAATTTAAAATGGCCGCCGTCCATTGTCTGTAGATACTGCAGCGCCTCGGTGGTAGTCATGGCGCGTCTGTAACGGCGTCTGTAACCAGACATGTTGGACATAATCAAAAATCAACTTTAGACTATTTCTCTCCACTGGAGGGCGCCAGTGTGTTTCTAGGACAGAGCAACGAACCTCACGAAGGAAATGACGCGACCAACACACGTCATAAATACTGACATGACGCGCACGATGACGCGCAAATTACGCGCGGTCATTTCGACCGCTCATGGTCGTTTTATGTAGAACTTATAACTTTTTTGTGCAACTGATCTAAAACTCATTTTAATGCACATATATGCAATTTTAGCAGCATTTTCATTTTTAATTTTTTTTCACAAAGTTATTAGACTTTGAAAATCCAAACCAGTCATAACGACCGGCTTGGTCGGTCTAGTCGATACATTGCCTTCCCTCCTCTGTTAATTTAATAACGCTAAATATGCAGATACTGGAGTTTTGGATCTTCTTCTTTGGTGTTATTAATCATTCAGTCGTCCATCTTTCTGAATGCTCCCTTACATCCGTTACATGAGCATCACACCTGCTGACATTAGATCAGGGGGCATCTGAGCTCTGAGCGGTCTGGATGGGCCCCCGTCACATCTCCATCAGCTGAACTTGAACCTGCTCTACGTGCGGTTGGCCCTCTCTTTTAATGGCCGACAGGCAAACGAGTTTCAAATCAACACGTGTGACGCTCAGCCTTTAAATTAAGTTCACCTTTACCAGCCATCACTGCCATAAATACAGCTAATGAGGACATGGAGACGACCCTCTGACCAAGGGAATGTCCAGGCCTTCTGGAAGGCCTGGACAGAGAGAGAGAGAGAGAGAGAGAGAGAGAGAGAGAGAGAGAGAGAGAGAGAGAGAGAGAGAGAGAGAGAGAGAGAGAGAGGGCGAGAGAGAGAGATCGAGCGCGAGAGAGAGAGAGAGCGAGAGAGAGAGAGAGAGAGAGCGCGAGAGAGGAGAGAGAGAGAGAGAGAGAGAGAGAGAGACAGAGAGAGAGAGAGAGAGAGAGAGAGAGAGAGAGAGAGAGAGAGAGAGAGAGAGAGATAGAGGAGAGAGAGAGAGGAGAGAGAGAGATTGAGGAGAGAGAGATTGAGGAGAGAGAGAGAGAGGAGAGAGAGAGAGAGAGATTGAGGAGAGAGAGAGAGAGAGAGAGAGAGAGAGAGAGAGAGAGAGAGAGAGGAGAGAGAGAGCGAGAGAGAGAGCGAGAGAGAGGGAGAGAGAGAGAGAGAGGGAGAGAGAGAGAGAGAGAGAGAGAGGAGACAGAGCAAGAGAGAGAGTGAGTGAGAGAGGAGACAGAGACAGTGAGAGAGAGAGGAGAGAGAGCAGGCAGAGCGAGAGAGAGGAGAGAGAGAGCGAGAGAGAGGAGAGAGAGAGACAGAGAGAGAAAGAGAGAGAGAGAGAGAGAGGAGAGAGAGAGAGAGAGAGAGAGAGAGAGAGCGAGAGAGGAGAGAGAGAGCGAGTAAGAGAGAGAGAGAGAGAGAGACAGAGAAGAGAGAGAGAGAGAGAGAGAGAAGAGAGAGAGCGAGAGAGAGAGAAGAGAGAGAGAGCGAGTAAGAGAGAGGAGAGAGAGAGCGAGAGAGAGAGCGAGAGAGAGGGAGAGAGAGAGAGAGAGAGAGAGAGAGAGCGAGAGGAGAGAGAGAGAGAGAGAGAAGAGCGAGAGAGAGAGCGAGAGAGAGGAGAGAGAGAGAGCGAGAAGGAGAGAGAGAGAGGATGAGAGAGAGAGAGAGAGAGAGAGAGAGAGAGAGAGGAGAGAGAGAGCGAGAGAGAGAGCGAGAGAGACGGAGAGAGAGAGAGAGAGAGAGAGAGAGAGAGAGAGAGCAGAGAGAGAGAGAGAGAGAGAGAGAGAGAGAGAGAGAGAGAGAGAGAGCGAGCGTTATCAACCTCCAGGGAGTTGCTCTGGAGTCACGTGGCATCCAACAAAATTGAAACAATAATCGCACTGTCGACTTTTTGTCAAGAGACGCGAAGAAGAACAGAGAGAGAGAGAGAGAGAGCGCGAGACAGAGAGAGAAAAAAGATGAGCTGTAAAAATGTAACTTTTGACACAGGTTGACTCCGCGGTCCTCGTGCGAGCCCCGGCTGTGAGTCACACTGTAATTAAGGAAGGAAGCGGTGCGCACGGCGGCCCCGCGCGACAAAATGTCATTTCTGCTCCTCCAACCCACTGAACAGCAACTTTCCATCACAGCAAATTGCCTCCTAAAGATTTAAGCCTGGACGTGAGACGGGCTTTACCCAAATGTCACTGGCTCGGGGATCGGCGACTATGATGACCGTATTGATCCGGAGTCCTACCTCTGCCCTCGCGGCCTCCGCCTGCAGATTAGTCAGGATCTCTCCATCCTCGCTCAGGGGGGTGGGGGGAGGGGGTACTCTGTCTTTAATGCTTTATAACCCCACCATCGTCTCCAGGCACCTCAAAGGGCTGTTGAGCTCATTAAGTCTCTATTCCCTCGGAGGAGGCCGAGCTCCTTCATGTCTTTCTGCGGGTCCGAAAGCCTCTTGTGTGTTTCTGTCGGAGATCAGATCCCGTCCTCAAACCCGGTACTAGGGGGAGTAATTAGAGCCGTAATGGTGTTAGGTACTCAAGGCTCTCATCATATTTCTCTAAATGTTGAAGCAGTTGCTTCTGGAAGTAATAATGTGATGACAAAGCGGCAGAGAGAGAGAGAGAGAGAGAGAGAGAGAGAGAGAGAGACAGAGAGAGAGAGACAGAGGACGAGAGAGAGAGAGAGAGACAGAAGGAGAGACAGGGGGGGGGTAGGAGGAGGAGGAGGAGCGGGGGGGGGGTTGGAGCTCACAGCATTAAGCAGTTTTTATCTGTCTGTAATGGCAGGGAGGTATATTAACTACAGGGTCCTCGGCTGGTTACAACAGCTTGAAGCCCCGGTGACAGCATGCATAAACCCTGCTGACGTGTCCTTGAGCCTGACGCTGGGTCCGCGCGAGCGCCTAGCACACTGATCTTGAACTGGCCTTTTGTTTTGACCCCTATCAAGGATGGGGGGTGGGGGGGGGGTATATAGTCACTGGGAAGCACCATATATTGCATTCCTGCCAGGCGGAGAACCTGGAGATGATGACTGGCCATTCCTAAACAGGCAAAACGGGAGCCCGGAGGGGCGTCCGGGTGGCGTAGCGGTCTATTCCGTTGCCTACCAACACGAGGATCGCCGGTTCGAATCCCCGTGTCGCCTCCGGCTTGGTCGGGTGTCCCCTATAGACACAATTGGCCGTGTCTGCAGCTGGGAAACCGGGTGTGGGGATGTGTCCTGGTCGCTGCACTAGCGCCTCCTCTGGTCGGTCGGTCGGGGCGCCGGTTCGGGGGGGAGGGGGAACTGGAGGGAATAGCGTGATCCTCTCACGCGCTACGCCCCCCCCCCGCGTGGTGAAACTCCTCACTGTCAGGTGAAAAGCAGCGGCTGGTGACTCCACGTGTATGGGAGGAGGCATGTGGTAGTGTGCAGCCCTCCCCGGATCAGCAGAGAGGGTGGAGCAGCGACCGGGACGGCTCGGGAGAGTGGGGTAATTGGCTGGATACAACTGGGGAGAAAAAGAGAGGGGGGGGATAGGAGCCTGGATGAAAAAGGAAGGGGTTAAACTCATTTCCGGGTGCAGGATACTGGATTTGTGGCGATATCCAATATGCCGATATTCTCCAACTCATGTTGGGTGGTGGCCGACACCATATGGGAATATTGCTGAGAACATCAAGCGTCCTGTAGAGACTCAACTGAGGCTGCTACGCCAACCATGATCTCCACCTTAACGCGGCCGGTGTATTTCTTTTTCCCGTGGCTTCACGACCCTCCAACGGGTAAAAACTACACCGAAATGTGTAAAAAACGAGTATAATTGGTTTAAACGTGATTGGAAGAAATACTTCATTGTAAATCAATCAAGCCTTTGTGTATCGATGATCCCGCAGTTAATTAATTCAGTACCAGTTAAAGCCTCCATCCATTATCCAAGCCACTTATCCCAGTCGGGGTGGCGGGATGCTGCAGCCTATCCCAGCAGCCACTGGGCGGCAGGCGGGGAGACACCCTGGACAGGCCGCCAGGCCATCACAGGGTGCATCACATACATGTGCATGTGAAGTTAAAATAAACTGCTGTGTGAATTGTCTAAGCCCGAAAGTGAGACACCCTGCGTCTACTTGACAAGCGACCTCAATTCAACACCACTTCTTTAGCGATGCTGCAAAAAAAACAACCTTATTGAATCTAGTTTTATCTTATCTATCCATTCAACTCCAGTCTTGAACAAATCACTGACATCTGACAGCACTGGCCATGACCCAAATCACAGTTATGTTTTTTAAAGGGTAGCTAATCCCTGGAGCCTTTTAGTGAGTTTGCTGACAGGTTAAAAACCACGTGCAGTTTAACCACGGCAGGATGGGTTTGGTACTCTGTGGTGTAAGCATAGCAGGATAAACACGGCAGGATGGGTTTGGTACTCTGTGGTGTAAGCATAGCAGGATAAACACGGCAGGATGGGTTCAGTAGTCTGTGGTGTGAGCATAGCAGGATAAACACGGCAGGATGGGTTTGGTACTCTGTGGTGTAAGCATAGCAGGATAAACACGGCAGGATGGGTTCAGTACTCGGTGGTGTGAGCATAGCAGGATAAACACGGCAGGATGGGTTTGGTACTCTGTGGTGTAAGCATAGCAGGATAAACACGGCAGGATGGTTTTTGGTACTCTGTGGTGTAAGCAAAGCAGGATAAACACGGCAGGATGGTTTTGGTACTCTGTGGTGTAAGCATAGCAGGATAAACACGGCAGGATGGTTTTGGTACTCTGTGGTGTAAGCATAGCAGGATAAACACGGCAGGATGGTTTTGGTACTCCGTGGTGTAAGCATAGCAGGATAAACACGGCAGGATGGTTTTTGGTACTCTGTGGTGTAAGCATAGCAGGATAAACACGGCAGGATGGTTTTGGTACTCTGTGGTGTAAGCATAGCGGGATAAACACGGTAGGATGGTTTTGGTACTCTGTGGTGTAAGCATAGCAGGATAAACACAGCAGGATGGTTTTGGTACTCTGTGGTGTAAGCATAGCAGGATAAACACAGCAGGATGGGTTTGGTACTCTGTGGTGTAAGCATAGCAAGATAAACACAGCAGGATGATTTTGGTACTCTGTGGTGTAAGCATAGCAGGATAAACACAGCAGGATGGGTTTGGTACTCTGTGGTGTAAGCATAGCATGATAAACACAGCAGGATGGTTTTTGGTACTCTGTGGTGTAAGCATAGCAGGATAAACACGGCAGGATGGTTTTGGTACTCTGTGGTGTAAGCATAGCAGGATAAACACGGCAGGATGGGTTCGGTACTCTGTGGTGTAAGCATAGCAGGATAAACACGGCAGGATGGTTTTGGTACTCTGTGGTGTAAGCATAGCAAGATAAACACAGCAGGATGGGTTTGGTACTCTGTGGTGTAAGCATAGCAGGATAAACACAGCAGGATGGTTTTGGTACTCTGTGGTGTAAGCATAGCAGGATAAAAACGGCAGGATGGTTTTGGTACTCTGTGATGTAAGCATAGCAGGATAAACACGGCAGGATGGGTTTGGTACTCTGTGGTGTAAGCATAGCAGGATAAACACGGCAGGATGGGTTCGGTACTCTGTGGTGTAAGCACAGCAGGATAAACACGGCAGGATGGTTTTTGGTACTCTGTGGTGTAAGCATAGCAGGATAAACACGGCAGGATGGGTTTGGTACTCTGTGGTGTAAGCATAGCAGGATAAACACGGCAGGATGGGTTTGGTACTCTGTGGTGTAAGCATAGCAGGATAAACACGGCAGGATGGTTTTGGTACTCTGTGGTGTAAGCATAGCAGGATAAACACGGCAGGATGGTTTTGGTACTCTGTGGTGTAAGCATAGCAGGATAAACACAGCAGGATGGTTTTGGTACTCTGTGGTGTAAGCATAGCAGGATAAAAACGGCAGGATGGTTTTGGTACTCTGTGATGTAAGCATAGCAGGATAAACACGGCAGGATGGGTTTGGTACTCTGTGGTGTAAGCATAGCAGGATAAACACGGCAGGATGGTTTTGGTACTCTGTGGTGTAAGCATAGCAGGATAAACACGGCAGGATGGTTTTGGTACTCTGTGGTGTAAGCATAGCAGGATAAACACGGCAGGATGGTTTTGGTACTCTGTGGTGTAAGCATAGCAGGATAAACACGGCAGGATGGTTTTGGTACTCCGTGGTGTAAGCATAGCAGGATAAACACGGCAGGATGGTTTTGGTACTCCGTGGTGTAAGCATAGCAGGATAAACACAGCAGGATGGTTTTGGTACTCTGTGGTGTAAGCATAGCAGGATAAACACAGCAGGATGGTTTTGGTACTCTGTGGTGTAAGCATAGCAGGATAAACACGGCAGGATGGTTTTGGTACTCCGTGGTGTAAGCATAGCAGGATAAACACAGCAGAATGGTTTTGGTACTCTGTGGTGTAAGCATAGCAGGATAAACACAGCAGGATGGTTTTTGGTACTCTGTGGTGTAAGCATAGCAGGATAAACACAGCAGGATGGTTTTTGGTACTCTGTGGTGTAAGCATAGCAGGATAAACACAGCAGGATGGTTTTTGGTACTCTGTGGTGTAAGCATAGCAGGATAAACACAGCAGGATGGTTTCGGTACTCTGTGGTGTAAGCATAGCAGGATAAACACAGCAGGATGGTTTTTGGTACTCTGTGGTGTAAGCATAGCAGGATAGACACAGCCGCAGTTAAAGCATCCGCGACTTAACTTACCCGCCTGCCTACATGAAGTATCCTCAAAAAGCACGGCTGGCACGCAACCACACGCAACACAGGCGCAGGTGGTGTAGCAGGTAAACAAACCCGCTCCACCCGCCACAGGCGCCATGACGGAGAAGGCTGATCAAAAAAAATGAATGATAGATAAAAAGATAAGCATGCCTGTGTGCTGCACGGTGTCGCCTGTCGTAGTTTGTAGCAGGGCGGCGTGGTTTGTGTCTACATCTGCCTAGTGAGCCTGCATCACGGTCACCACTAGAGCAAGTGCAGGGAATGTGACTGGGTGACGTCATCGCCTTGGTGGTATTCGCTTTATAAAACATAGATGGGCGCCTGTGCGCCCCGCCTACCCGACGCACGATGCCCGTGCCTGGTCAGCGGTTTGCGTCGCGCGCACGTCTTCTTATCGGCCTGGCATATCGGCATTTTAGGCCAGCGCCGATATTTCATTTTAAAGCCCTTTATCGGCCAATACCGGCGGCGTGCCGATATCATCCTTCATCCCCAACCCCACCGCCTCTCGCCATTTGGTCAGCCACTTTCAAAACCCGACTTTGTTTCTCCTCACAAACTGCAAGACGCGTCTGTGCGGGCTGCGTTGGGCCGTTACAACTCTGAAGAACAGACTTTTAAGTGAGTCATGTGACGTGGCCAATGTGAGAGGCAGGCCTCGTTAATGAGCATGGCGAGGACGTGTGCATGCCAGAGTGCATGACGGGATGTGGAGAGTCGCGGCTTTACGACGCCAGCGCCCTGTGCCGCACTTCTCTCGTGTCTATTTCCGGTTGGTTTCCAAAAAAAAAGCCCTCTCCATTTGCGGCAGCTGTGAATGAGTAATGAAACGGCCTGTTGCTTTGACCCGGAACGAAGGATCCGGCTGCGCCACTCAAATCCCTCCGTTGCGTCTGTCAGTCTTTCATTTGCGGTGTAAGCACAACATCAGACGCATCTCCTTCATTTCTGCGGCTATTGACAAGCAGCGTGGCGCTCGCGAGAGCTAATGAGGGAGATGGGGTGAGCGGAGGTCCCCCCACCCCCCCGCGTCACGGGGAGAGTGGCACTTTAATTAATGCTGTTGTACATCAAAGGAAACATCCATGAAAATCTGTTCTCTGAAAAGCAGCCATTGATCTCGGGCCATCTCAAGCGAGGCTCCATTAATGTCTGCTGACCCCTTTGATGGTGACACTCGTCTGCATCTGTTACGCACAAAGTGCCGAAGCCTTCAGGCGGCGACGCGTCTCTGAGCTCACCTGGAGATGCATCTCGCACGGAGCTGCACCTCACATGGAGCTGCACCTCACATGGAGCTGCACCTCTCATGGAGATGCACCTCACATAGAGCTGCACCTCGCACGGAGATGCACCTCGCATGGAGATGCACCTCGCACGGAGCTGCACCTCACATGGAGCTGCACCTCGCATGGAGCTGCACCTCACATGGAGCTGCACCTCGCATGGAGATGCACCTCATATGGAGCTGCACCTCGCACGGAGCTGCACCTCACATGGAGATGCACCTCATACGGAGCTGCACCTCACATGGAGATGCACCTCATACGGAGCTGCACCTCGCATGGAGCTGCACCTCATACGGAGCTGCACCTCACATGGAGCTGCACCTCACACGGAGATGCACCTCGCATGGAGCTGCACCTCGCATGGAGCTGCACCTCGCATGGAGCTGCACCTCACATGGAGATGCACCTCGCACGGAGCTGCACCTCGCATGGAGCTGCACCTCGCATGCTTTCAAGAAGTTCTCCGAAGAACCACAAACCCTCTGCAAGTACTCACGACTCACAATCCCTTTTATTATCATTATTATAAGCAACGCAGTCGCTACTAATTTCCCTCCAGGAAGCCCTATGTAGCGCCTCTTCGTGGCGATACACGGTAACTGGGTACACCTCGGACCCTGGCTGAGCTACAAGGGACTAGGAGGAAGTCTGGCCCCTAGACGTGCTGTACGCAGGCCCGCCGGTGTGTGGATATTCCCTGATGCCCACGAACCACCTCCGAAAAGGTGGTTCGTGAAAAGCGTTACATCCATTTTCTAACACTCAGACAGTAAAGTGATAAAAACATTTTGAGAACAATATGTCGCCGTCTAGTAGAGTAACTACGATTGCCATTAGCAGCACGACCGCTAGAGGTCGCTTCACTTTAAAACCTAACTGCTTAGACGAGGCGCACAAAACTAAAACAGTAGAAGAAAACCGCACCTACGTTGAAACTGTTGCTGAAGTGCTGCTTCTTCTAGTCATGCAAAACAAGTCACAAAGGGGACACCTCGGGACAGATGCACCACAAAACAAAGGGAACTTTTTAGAAATAATTGAATTTTATTCCAAACAGTCCACTGACAGCAAAAAATGAACAAATCAAAGCGACAGGAAATGCAAAATATACCAGTAACACCATTCAAAATGAAATGTTGGAATGCCTCTCAGATGTGGTACGTGAAGACATAATTTGGGAAGTCAAGGAAAGCCGAGTTCTGTCATTGCAAATGAAAGCAAAGATCTAAAAAAAAAATTGTAAAAAGAGCAACTGTCTGTGTTACGTGTACTTCCTGAGATGGATGTGGGGAAAGATCTGTGGAAGCACGGGGCCTGCTTACACACAGACCTCACATTTATTGGAACTCCAGCAGTATTCAGGGAGATTCTTGGGGACACCAAGTTGCTCCGACATACTTCAAGCACCATCACTTGATCTAGCTAGAGCCGTGGAGCTGATCCAGGCACCACAGGACGCTTTAGAGGAATAAAGACGTGAATCATGTTTCGGGGGGCTGTGGCAGTGTGGACCCAGCTACGCACTGTAACGTTGCAGTTGAGGCTATTGAGAAAAGGTTACAAGGAGGGAGCTTCAGACGTAGTGGGTATGTTGTAGAGTCCACTATAGGACAGCATAGGTGCAAGGAAGGGGACAAGGATACGTTTAGGAAGGGTGTCTTTTACCCCATTTGGGATCAGCTGTGATATAATGAGGGACATACAAGCACTGAACCCCAAGAGTAAAAGCTTTTTGTTAGTCTATATGAATGTGATCCTGATGATCTCAAACATGTGTATCAGCCAAAGAAGGTTGTTCAGAGGGAAGCACTGGCCAGTGCTGTGGAGTTTACCACTTTTATTGGACCATACAAAGCATTGTTGTTCTCAGCTTTCCCGCTTGTGTCGCCTTGCCTGTTAGCAGTGCTAGTTGTGAGCGCAGCTTCTCAGTGCTGAAGCTTAAAAAAAAAAATCATGTATGAACAAGGATGTGCGCTGAGAGGCTAAGCAATATTGGAGTGCTGTGAGTATCGAGGGGAGGAGGAGAGCAAGATCATTAAACCTGGATGATGTTGTTGGACAGTTTGCCACATCCGGCTATTGTAACTCCTTGATAGTAGCATGTGTGGTGTAAATCTTATTGACTGACAAACTTAAAAAAGGGTTCTAGGGGTGAGGCAGGCTTGAAGGTGGTCCTTTTGTTTTTATAACCTCTAAACATTGTATGCCATACTGTTCATCTTTAGGGCTGTTGTTGGCCATTAGTTAACAGGGTTGACGAGAGGGGGGCTCTTTGAAGACAAATCTTTTTCAACGGGGGAACGATGGCATCAAAACAACCTCCTCAGCCTCCCAAAGAAGCGCCGGATAAGGCCCTTCTTCGACTTGACCTTAAGGCCTCCCTTGGCCTCCGTCTTTTCATCAGGCGAGGGTGTTTGAATAGGGCATTGTGTCTTCCCCGTCCCACTACATACACACTGCTTATACCCATCTCTGTTGACTGTGATGCTACCCATGGAGCTTTGATTCTCCAGGGCGACACAAGACTCCTCCTCCTGGCACTGACGGGAGTGTGTTTTAAATGACTTCTCTGCCCGGAGGAGGGCAGGCGCCATCTTCTCTTTTCTCGGTGTCTCTCGGCAAAGCTCCTTAGACAGGCATGAAATCACGTCAAAGTTCATATCAATCACCATATTAGCAGACCGAAGTAACGCCTCATCCTTCAGGGCGAGGTCTTTCTTTATGGCAGCACAAATCTTTAGTTCCTCCACCTGCTGCAGAAGCATGTCTTTCTCCAGGAGGATGGACCCCTTTTCTCTATCCATAGCTTCTTTGGCAGACCAAGCAGCCTGTGCCTCTTCAGATTTGAGGAGACACTCGGTCTGGAGGATCTCATTATGACGGAGGATATTCTCGTGATAAATCGGTCTACAATAGAAAGATCTCTGGAGTTGTGCAGTCCTGTCCAGGATGTCTTCCAAGAGATTGTTCACCTCCGTCATCCTCCTCACCTGCTGCAATGAAGACTTATTTTCTTGCTCCATAGCCTGCTTGGCAGCAAGAGCATTATGGTAGCGGCCTTTGCCTTTTTTTGATTTGTTGAGACAATTGCTCTCGATGGTCTTATTTTGACAGACGACGTCCTCTTCATGAATAGATCTAAACTGGAACCATTCCTGGAGGAATGCAATCTTCTCCTGGCAAGTTCGCAAGAGCTCTTCCACCTCTCCCATCCCCTTGCTCTCCTCTCGCAATGCAGTGGGGTGCATCTCCTTACTAGGAGGCCCCTGCGCTCTCCATCTCCTCACTTCCCGTGTTATAGTTGGGGATCTCTCCATCCTGTTGTCCCCCTTTTCAGTTATTGGACACTGTAATACAGAACAGGATCAGTTAAATTACAACTTTTGTCAAAACTGATTTCCTTTTATTTTCGTTACATAACAAGGACAGTGACGTTCACCGTTTGCTATACAACAGATGGAAAATATTGTAACGTGCATGGATAAGTAGACACGTTGGTCCTTGACTAACGGGTCGGACCCTTTACTTGACTGGTTAACGTTTTCGCTTGCGGAGTGAGAGACACGGGTTCGCGTCCCGGCTGTGGCGACGGTCTCCCAGACTGCCCCCCGAATTCGCTACAATATCAATGAATAACTGCATAGGGGGCGCTAGGGCGTCAGGTATGGGGATGCCAAATTTGCTAGGGGTTTCATGAAAAAACATAGCTTAACCTAACAGTAGACTGGCACTTACAAATAAGTCCTCATCTTGCTAAAGTACGTTTCAATGAACCTTATTCAACTGAGCATTTGACTCAAAATCCCAATCAGATCTTCTGTCAGGCCTATCTGTTATGATCACTGGTGTCATCAAACTGGCACAGCAGAATAATAAAGGAATAGAATACCTGCATTCACTCTTTACTGAGATTAACATAGGACACCGTGCTGCTCTCACTGCGCGATGCTACACGTTCTCTCAACAGTCAGAGTGGACAGAGTTTGTTTCAAGGTTTGATTCCTACAGAGTAGCTGCCGTGGTTCCACATTTTACAATGGTTAATTTCTGCGCTGTTTTTTTAGTTGTTCCGATTGAGCTGACAGAGAGTAGAACAAGTTCTACTTTCGCTCTCCAAAGATAGTCAGCCATCAAGGAGAAGAAACTCAATTTTTTTGAACAACCCATAGTTTAAGAAGAACAGAATTAATGACGTCACTCTTTTCGAAAAGAGAAGCGATTCGCCTCAGTATCGCAACCAAACAATGGGGGAAAACTGATGTTCTTCAAGACAAAATACTTGAAACATGTAATCCATAATGGATAATAACGAACGCAAGTATACCTTTCGTATTCCACGCTGGGGTATCTTCATGGTTTTTTGCTCCATGGCCTCTTTGTCAAAACGAGCAACTTGTAGCTCTAACAATCTGAGGTCACTCTGGAGGATCTCATTCCTAAGGAGGAGTTCGTCATGATAAACCCATCTCTCCTGGAGAGATCTCTGGAGTTGTGCAGTCCTGTCCAGGATGTCTCTCAAGAGATTGTTCACCTCCGTCGTCCTCCTCTCCTGATGCAATAAAGTCAACTTCTTGTATCGCTCCATTGCCTCCTGGGCAGCAAGAGCATTATTATTAAGAGTGTCTTCTTCGTGTAAAGATCTCAACTGGTGATATCCCCGGAGGAATGCAGTCTTCTCCAGGCATGCTCTCAGGAGATTTTCCACCTCTCCTATCCCCTTCCTCTCCTCTCGCAATGCAGTGGGGTGTATCTCCTTACTCTGAGGCCCCTGCTCTCCCCATCTCCTCACTTCCCGTGTTACAGTCGAGGGTCTCTCCATTCTGTTGTCCCCCTCTTCTGTTATTGGACACTGTAATACAGAACAAGATCAGTTAAATTCCAATTTTGCGCCCAAAACCGATTTCCTTTTATTTCCGTTACATAATGAGGACAATGATGCTCACTGTTTGCTATACTACAGATGGGAATATCAGTGAATATCTGCATAGGTGGCGCTAGGGCATCAGGTATAGGAATGCGAGATTTCCTAGGATTTTCATGAAAAAAAGATAGCTTAACCCAACAGTAGACTGGCACTTACAAATAAGAAAGTCCTCATCTTGCTAAAATGTGTTTCATTGAACCTTATATTCAACTGTGAGCATTTGACTCAAAATTACAATCAAATTGTCTATCAGGCCTATCTGTTATTATCACTGGTGTCATCAAACTGGGATGGCACAGCAGAATAATCACATCCATTCTTTACTTGGATTAACATTCATTTATCCTAAAGTCAATTTGCCTTTACCAGTCATATATGTTTTTTTTAGAGGGTCACAGTCATACATCTCAGAATGAAAAGGGTGTTTGTGGGCCTATAAACTGTGGCTGGGAGACAAAGCTTCTCAAACATGTACTTTCTTTTTTTAAATCTTTTTCCAACGACGCCGCACAACTGCTACCGTGGGCTATGCGTCGCAAACTGGGGTCAAATCTAACCTCAACCTAACGCTTCCATTACCCTAATCCTAACCGACTGCTACCGGGGAACAGATCTCGACAGGGGAACAGAGTTCCACATAACACCGGCAAGCTGCTAATCATTGATGTGAGCTGGCCAGAGATAAATACAAGAGAGTTGATATTTCTGGTGGAGTAGAGAGATGACATTCCCACAAGGGCGTTTAACGTTAAACCTGCTATTCATGCCTCCCTTACAAAAAGAAAAAAAAGCGGTTTATTCAAGTGTGCTATTAGTATACTTTAAACTAAAATCAGTGAGTATTTCCGTTTATTTTTTAAAGTACTTATCAGAGATATACTAAACAAAATTACTGTAGCGAATACTGTAGAGCTGGATGTAACGTGGAGTCTGTTTAAGTGAATAAAGACACAAGTAAGCAAATTCCAAACGCTTTAACCATCCGTTCTGTATGGCTGATTGACATATTACGTCACATGTCACGTGATGGCAACACGTCCGTCATGTTGGAGGACAACGGCTCCAATCCATAGGACACCGTGCTGCTCTCACTGCGCGATGCTACACGTGTTCTAACAGTCAGAGTGGACAGAGTTTGTTTCAAGGTTTGATTCCTACAGAACAGCCGCCGCGGTTCCATATTGTCCAACGGTTAATTTCTGCGCTGTTTTTGGTTGTTCCCATCGAGCTGACAGAGAGCGGAACACGTCCTACTTTCACTTTCCAAAGATAATCAGCCATCAAGGAGAAGAAACTCCAGTCGGTTTGTTTTTTTTCCAAGTCCCCCCTTTTCCTCCCCAACTGTATCTGGACAACTGCCCCGCTCTTTTCTGAGCCGTCCCGGTCGCTGCTCCAAACCCTCTCTGCCGATCCGGTGAGCGTCCCGACCGACCAGAGGAGGCGCTAGAGCAGCGACCAGGACACGTACTCACATCCGACTTCCCACCCGCCCACACGGCCAACTGTGTCTGTAGAGACGCCCGACCAAGCCGGAGGTAACACGGGGATTCGAACCGCCGACCCCCGTGTTGTTAGGCAACGGAATAGACCGCTACGCTACGACAAAATGTTAAAAACTGCTTAAAACACGTAATCCATAATGGATCACAACGAACGCGAGTATACCTTTCCTATTCCACGCTGGCGCATATTCACGGTTTTGTTGAAGGTAATTAACATTTTTCAGCGATATTTCCCCTCGCCTCTCAATAGCGCCGCCTGGGATTAAATGCGTTTCGATCTTGCCCGACGCGTCAGCGGCAAACACGAAGTGTGTTACTATGACAACAAGAACCGTCTCATTTGGCCGCTCACCTGTCTCACTTGGCCTGTTTCTACCTGCCTTCCTTCCTGCTGACGGGACTGTGGGTTCAAACCAGCGCTGAGCTGTCGTGTATTGCTTCGCTTTCTCGCTTCTGTGTGTGACTGACAACGATGCGTTCTGCTCGCCGGCAATCACTCGAATGACCTCCCGCGGCTCCCGCGCTCTTAAATAGTCCACGACTGAGTCTGGAATCCATGACGACATACTCAGCGCTGATTGGCTGAGAGAAGTTTACGCGTGTAAAAAAAGAAAAAAGCTTCCGCGCGTTCTTCGCTGAATGGCTGTGAGAAGTTTGCGCGTGTAAAAAAAAGAAAAAGCTTGCACGTGTTCTTCGCTGCGTGTAAAAAAAGAAAAAAGCTTCCGCGCGTTCTTCGCTGAATGGCTGTGAGAAGTTTGCGCGTGTAAAAAAAAGAAAAAGCTTGCACGTGTTCTTCGCTGATTGGCTGAGAGACGTTTGCACTGTTTTAATGAGAGCTGTTTCCATATTTGGCTGGGTTTTCTTATCCAAAACAGAAGGAATGTCTAGATCAGTATATGTACACGGAAAAAAATATAAACTTGACCTAACAAAAAAATTGATGCAATGACTCACAACTTAAATACTTGACTCAATCTAAAGTCACTTGTGATGATCTGATTTTTCCCTTTGGTTATTCATACTTCCGGTCTCAAGGCTGTACAAAATGTTGACATATATGAAACGTGTGCTCTCAATTTTATTAACACAGGCAAACTTCGTGTACATACGGGTACTGTGTGACGAACAATGATAACAGCCAATGAAATGCGCTGAGATTGGCACGTGCCAAGTCCAGTTGTACTCGATTCGACACATTTTGTTACGAGTTTTTGTAGCCACGAGCCTTTCTTGGTGAGGTTACTTATAACACTCACAACAGTGCGGGTTTGTTCTCTCTGGAACGAGTGGCCTTCGATTTTTAAGGACTTTTACATCCATCCATCATCCATCCATCCATCATCCATCCATCCATCCATCCATCCATCATCCATCCATCCATCCATCCATCATCCGAACCGCTAATCCTGCTCTCAGGCTGGCGGGGATGCTGGAGCCTATCCCAGCATCACTGGGCGGCAGGCGGGGAGACACCCTGGACAGGCCGCCTGGCCGTCACTGGAATTTTACAAAAAAAAGGAAAAAGCAATTATTTTTGCAATTTTCGCTTGTTCCCGCAATTTCATTGCAATAAAAAACAAACAAAAAAAAAACGGTTAAAACATCGCAACATGCATTGCATTTTTTATTGTAGAAAAGCCGCCGCGAAATCAGGCATTTTAGGCTGCAACACCCCCCCCCCCGCCCCAAAAGCCCTCGAAATCCTGGAGGGACTGATATATATCCAAACTAACACATATCTAAACTAAAATAAAATAACCGTCCGGAGAAGGAACGCCAGCCAGGATGACTGTCGGAACTGCCGGTCTGCATCATGGGCTAGCAGTTAGCTTAGCCTGCCCCGCTTCCGCGTCCTGTCAGAACGCCCTTGGTGTTTCCTCTTCGGGCACAGCTCCACAGGCAGGGCCGTGGTCCCTGGGCCCACAGGACGTAGCAGACCAGGCTCTCCCAGCCGCTCCAGTACCAGCTCTCCCAGCCGCTCCAGCACCAGCTCTCCCAGCCGATCCAGCACCAGCTCTCCCAGCCGCTCCAGCACCAGCTCTCCCAGCCCATCCAGCACCAGCTCTCCCAGCCGCTCCAGCACCAGCTCTCCCAGCTGCTCCAGCACCAGCTCTCCCAGCCGCTCCAGCACCAGCTCTCCCAGCCCATCCAGCACCAGCTCTCCCAGCCCATCCAGCACCAGCTCTCCCAGCCGCTCCAGTACCAGCTCTCCCAGCCGCTCCAGCACCAGCTCTCCCAGCCGCTCCAGCACCAGCTCTCCCAGCCCATCCAGCACCAGCTCTCCCAGCCGCTCCAGTACCAGCTCTCCCAGCCAATCCAGCACCAGCTCTCCCAGCCGATCCAGCACCAGCTCTCCCAGCCCATCCAGCACCAGCTCTCCCAGCCGCTCCAGTACCAGCTCTCCCAGCCAATCCAGCACCAGCTCTCCCAGCCGCTCCAGCACCAGCTCTCCCAGCCCATCCAGCACCAGCTCTCCCAGCCCATCCAGCACCAGCTCTCCCAGCCGCTCCAGCATCAGCTCTCCCAGCCGCTCCAGCACCAGCTCTCCCAGCCCATCCAGCACCAGCTCTCCCAGCCGCTCCAGCACCAGCTCTCCCAGCCGCTCCAGCACCAGCTCTCCCAGCCCATCCAGCACCAGCTCTCCCAGCCGCTCCAGTACCAGCTCTCCCAGCCGCTCCAGCACCAGCTCTCCCAGCCCATCCAGCACCAGCTCTCCCAGCCCATCCAGCACCAGCTCTCCCAGCCCATCCAGCACCAGCTCTCCCAGCCCATCCAGCACCAGCTCTCCCAGCCCATCCAGCACCAGCTCTCCCAGCCGATCCAGCACCAGCTCTCCCAGCCAGACTCCCCCGACACACCGCCCCGCACTCCACACGATGACACCAACACCACAGTCAAGGCCAGGCGAGGCCTCGGTGTTGTGTGTTGTCGTGGAATAGACCAGATAGTAGTAGTGCAGGGGTGGGGGGGTGTAGTAATCTGTTTATCGGCTGAGTAAGTTCACCCAGAACCCCACTTGGTATTGGATATGGCGTTTAACTTGGAATATTCCACCCGTCTGGGACTTGTACAGGCCGGAAAGTGGGTCAATAATCCAATAAGGGTTCCCAATGTCTGACGGCAGCCGTGGCGCATGGGTCGTTTTAAAGAGACGTGAGCCATCGGAAAGCTAAATGTTTAATGGCGCATAACTCCTCGCCGGCGAAAACCTTTAAGCGGGATTTATTGCTCAGCACACCTCACATCTCTGCAGCTTGGTGTGAGCAACGGGCCGGCAGACCACCGCGGGGCCGGCAGACCACCGCAGGGGCGGCACCGCCCTGCCGCCGGCCCGGCGGACGCGGCTCCTGCCCGGATCACTTCCTGCAGACACGTCACTGTTGTCTTGTGTTTCGTGGCCGTGCTTTGACTTAATTATGACTTAATTGACTTCATGATGAGTCTAACGCTCGGGGCGTTAATGGCAGACGTCTGAAGACGTGGTTGGAATGGCTCTGAGATTTACAGCTCGTTCCAGCCTAATGAGAATCATAATAACGCTGCTATGGCGGCGACAGCTCAGCGCTCATTTCAGTCTCCGCAGGACGTCTCCAACCTCTAAATCACCGACTAATGCCTGGACGCCATCCCCCCATCCCCCCCACCCTCTCCGTTCCGATCATCAATAATTAGTAACGATCGACGCGGAGACGTTAAAGCTCCCCGCCAACTTCGCCAGCTGCCATTGAGCCCCTTGCAGTTGACAGATATTTCGGGACACTTTTTGCATTATTGCTTTGTGCCATAGGCGTTTCTAGCCCATTTTTGGGGGGTGCTGCAGCACTCCTAAACTGAACCCCAGCACCCCTAAAATTGAAGAGATTTTTTAGTTTTTAGTTTTTACTGTATGTCCATGTTTAATAAGCTGAAGAAATGTCAAAACCATATCCAGTATATGGTTTAAACGTAATATTTTAACAACAAAAATACAGCACCCCCTCATGCTTCGAAAATGGTTTGATCCACCCCCCCCAAATGTATCTTGCCTGGCCGGCCAGCACTCTGGGTGCTCAGCACCCCTAAAGCTCTGACCCTAGAATCGCCCCTTGCTTTGTGCTATGAAAGTTTAACGACGCCTCGGCTTCAGTCACGGAGAAGCCACTCGTATCTCCCGCGCGCATGTCTCGTGTTCGGCCGATCACGTCCACACCCAGCTCCCCTCGCGCTCTGGTGACGTCAGCGTCATTAAAATGAATTTTGCACGGTGCGGACTTCATAGCCTCTCCGGCTCCAGCAGAGGTAAAGGTTTTCCTCCCCATTGGAACACATACGAACACCCGCAATGGGATTACCGCCGTATTAGCGAGACGCGCGAGCTCATCTCACCAGCTGTATTTTACCCAGCTGCACCCTGCAGCCTGCACCCTGCACCCTGCAGCCTGCACCCTGCACCCTGCAGCCTGCACCCTGCACCCTGCACCCTTCACCCTGCACCCTTCACCCTGCACCCTGCACCCTTTACCCTGCACCCTTCACACTGCAGCCTGCACCCTGCACCCTGCAGCCTGCACCCTGCACCCTGCAGCCTTCACCCTGCACCCTGCACCCTGCACCCTGCAGCCTGCACCCTGCACCCTGCAGCCTGCAACACGCAACACATGACGGGGGGCGTCATGTGTGTTACCCAAATGAATACTCCAAGAACTCCACCCCTTGGGACAAGAGGCACGAGAATGTTTTAGTGGAAGTGAACGCTACTGTGACTTAAAGAGGACGTTACATTTTTCTCTGCCTGTGTTTGTGTCAGTTCACTCTCCTCTAAGTACTGCCAGCCTTGCCCCGGCGCCTCATGCTCACACCGTAAATCTCAGATTTGGTTGCAAAGAAAAAAAAACTTGCATAGGGACTCTTCACTGTCTGAGCCTACTACTACTACTACTACTACTAACACTTTCGGCTGCTCCCGTTAGGGGGCGCCACAGCGGATCATCCGTTTCCATCTCTTCCTGTCCTCTGCATCTTCCTCTGTCACACCAGCCACCTGCATGTCCTCCCTCACCACATCCATAAACCTCCTCTTTGGCCTTCCTCTTCTCCTCTCCACTGGCAGCTCCATATTCAGTATCCTTCTCCTAATATACCCGGTACCCGGTACCCGATATACCCGATATACCCGATATCCAGTCTGAGTAAGAATCTTTTAAGTATCGGCCCATACCGAGTATCGGTCCCTTACTTTTGCTGAACGTTGCAGACCTACACCATTAGTTTGGGGTGGATGGGCAAAATAATTGAGACAGAATCAAGTTTATTTCCACAAATAAAGAAATACAAACGTCCATGTGCCGGAATAACAGCAAATTAATTTATGACGTGTTACACGTGGCTTTTAGTGTCCGATTTTAGTTTTGGGTAACATCTCCAGTTTTAGTCGCGTGATATCCGGTTCCGCTCTCGGTGCCTCGCTGCTTTCATGGTAAGCATGGTTGTATGTACGTCACAGCGCCAGAAAACAACAAGCTGTGCAGAAATGAAAAGCAGAGCATGTCCGGTAGAGGGCGGAACTCGTCTGAAGCTTTAACGTCAACACGGACACCGCAGCTGCACGTGCTGAAGGCCCTCCCAGCTTTCCTGTTTCCTGCACACTGGAATTTACATTTTGTCTTCTGCCCTTAACTCGCCAGGCATAAAATACATTAAAAAACCTCCCGACTAAAGGAATGCATAATTAAAATATGAATATTGAAATATTTCCAGACAACTATTTATTTTTATTCTTCGTGTTTGTTTTTTTTTTGCTTTTCATTTTTTAAAATTGTTTTTATCTGTTTGTATGTCTGACTGTATTCTTTTGTGTTGATGTTGTTGTACTGTTCTGTTTACATCTTTTTGATTAATAAAAGTTAGGAAAAAAAGCATCCTAAACAGATTCAAATGAAAGAAACTTAAAAAAAACAAAACACTAAACAAAACGTAAAGACGGAGCACATGTCTGTGAATGTTCTCATTCATCCAGGTCGTGATAATCCATACGAATTGAATCGAGTGCAACTGGCCTTGGTATGCACTCGATTCAATTCCTTTGGATGACGGAGCTCATGTTAGCTGCTGCGTACAGGGGGGCGGTGTTAAAGGCAGTGGGCACAGCTCGCGCTCATTCTACCAAGCCTTCATCGAGGTGAACAGGCATTGTGAAAAGGTATTGTGAAATGTTTGGACTAGACCAAGCTAGTCTGGACTAGACCAAGCTAGTCCGGACTAGCTTGGTCTAGTCCAGACTAGCTTGGTCTAGTCAGAAAGGCACGAACTGAGGAAGCCTCCTGGATGAGAGGCGAAACGTCTTCACGGATATATACCAAGTCCAGTTGCACTTGATTCAACTCCTTTGGATCACAAATGTAAGATTCGATCACCTTCAAGTGTTGTCGTACTGAGGAGTGCAGTGTAGTATTGATGGGTACAGTGTAGTACTGATGGGTACAGTGTAGTACTGAGGAGTACAGTGTAGTACTGATGGGTACAGTGTAGTATTGATGGGTACAGTGTAATATTGATGGGTACAGTGTAGTACTGATGGGTACAGTGTAGTATTGATGGGTACAGTGTCGTACTGATGGGTACAGTGTAGTATTGATGGGTACAGTGTAGTACTGATGGGTACAGTGTCGTACTGATGGGTACAGTGTAGTATTGATGGGTACAGTGTAGTACTGATGGGTACAGTGTAGTACTGAGGAGTACAGTGTAGTACTGATGGGTACAGTGTAGTATTGATGGGTAGAGTGTAGTACTGATGGGTACAGTGTAGTATTGAGGAGTACAGTGTAGTACTGAGGAGTACAGTGTGTATGAGGTAGGCACTGCATGACAACCTCAACAACAACCTTAATTTGAATCAGAGGCACAAAAGAACCTTTGCCTGTCCCGGGCTGTTATGCTTAAGATCTAAGTAGACGAAAAGAAGTCAGAAACCGAGTCACGGCGACGGGTAAAACAGCTCACATTATTTATGTTTCTCTCAAAATATCAACCCATACGCTGTGAAGCTATCTTGCATTTACTGTCAAAGGTTTTGAAGGATCACAAAAATGTACGCACACCGTGTAGTTACACAACCCTGATGCAGGACTGAGTCCTCAGGCCTCACCACAGGACTTCTTACCATCCTTTCCCTAGCAAAGGTCACACCAAACCTGCAGGTGGGGAACTTCTAAACAACGGCCATTTTCATTGACGGGATATTTACTTAAAAGATTGGTAACTATTGTGAAGCAGTGCTTGAAGTGGAGAAAAGTGCCAGTCCTCCCCTCATTCACATGTTTTTCCTCATGTTTACCTTTTTATTAGACATTAGCAGCACGGTGGCGCAGTGGTTAGCGTGGTCGCCTCACAGCAAGAAGGTCCTGGGTTCGAGCCCCGGGGTAGTCCAACCTTGGGGGTCGTCCCGGGTCGTCCTCTGTGTGGAGTTTGCATGTTCTCCCCGTGTCTGCGTGGGTTTCCTCCGGGGCGCCGGTGTCCTCCCACAGTCCAAAGACATGTAGGTCAGGTGAATCGGCCGTACTAAATTGTCCCTAGCTGTGTGTGTGTGTGTGTGTGTGTGTGTGTGTGTGTGTGTGTGTGTGTGTGTGTGTGTGTGTGTGTGTGTGTGTGTGCGTGTGTGTGTGTGTGTGTGTGTGTGTGGGCCCTGTGATGGCCTGGCGGCCTGTCCAGGATGTCTCCCTGCCTGCCGACCAATGACTGCTGGGATAGGCTCCAGCATCCCCATGACCCTGAGTAAAATAAGCGGTTTAGATAATGGGCGGGTAGATGGATATTGGACGGTGGCGGTCATATCTTTTAGATCATTTTTACCTCTTGACAGTGGCGGTGGAGAGGTAGACAGGAAATGAGGGAGAGAGAGAGGCATGACAAGCGAAAATGGTCACCGGCTGGAATTGAACCGACGATGTTGCGACCGTGTGGTCATGTCGTATGTGCTGTAACTATTCACATGTTGGCATGCGTATCGGCTGGCATCAGCAAATCCTTTTCACATTCTGAATTTCTACAGTGAATAAAACATGCTAGGAGATATTGCTGACGTCACAACATGCGTTTATTTAATCACGGGGACGAGCACCTCAGTTATTAAAGTAAAGAAGTATGTGACTATGTACACTAGCTTTAGTGTGTGGTGCAATGAAGTCTTCAGGCTATGATGCTCTTGTTTCCTTGTATATCCGGCAAAATCTGATACTTTCTCTTCTCTCTACTTTTAGTGTGTCACTCAAACTGAGGACCTCTGCATCACCATGCTCCATGTCCACTTGTCCTCCAGGCTGTTATTCTAAGGTTACTTGGACTAGCCACCGACAGAGAAAAGCAGGTGGGCGATAATTGGAATAGGTGAGCTACACGTAGTGCCCCTATTGTCCCTGGGTAATGCAGCGTATTTAGGGCCATTATGAACTGCCCAGAGAAGCTGATATGGAGAGGGCAGGAAAGAGTACCGGCAGCTTGTGAGCAGTGCTGGTGCGCAAGAGAAAGTCACGGCACGCTAAGCAGTAAAATGTAGATGTGCCGGTACTGCGTACCAGTGGCCCACTTCAAGCACTGTTGTGAAGTGTTATCTGGCATTCACGGGGTCCCTAAATCCCCCCTAGGGCCACACTGAGACTTCCAATACCTCAGGCCAGTCTTTGCAACTTAAGCGGTGATAACAGGCCAGAGACCTTCGCGGCACAGGGAACATTTCCAGTGAGGAAGAAAGAGAACCACCTCTGGAACTTGGTGTGGAATAATGTGCTCTACACGCAATATGCAGCGCTTGAATAATCTAATGGTACGAGTTTATATTAGGATCCCCTTTTAATTTATTCATTAAGGAATGCATATATGCCTCAGCATAAAGCTCTTTATGTTTTAACTATAAGTAATCACATGGTGCCTATCGTATTTATTGTTCGTGTAAAGGTCACGTCGTGGTCTGAGCAAATATTTGAGAGGAAACCATGCGGGCAAATGTGCAAATCCTTGAACAGCTTAAATTGCAACAGGAAGCAGTGGCAGTTAGGCATTTACCTGCAACTCATAAAGCCGTGACATGCAGACGTGCTCAGATGGCAGGAAACCCCCGCACGCACGGTAAACACAACATCATAATTAATGAGAGTGATTCAGTCATACAAGGAGTCAGTAATAACTCTCTTTCTACACAACACGGGGAAAACGATACCTGTAAAGATAGTGAAATTTCATCCACAGCGTTTTGCAAGATTATCAGTGGGGATTTAGAAGTAAAGTCTGAGTCATCCCAGATGCCGAAATACCTGCGGCTTGGCACCTGTTCTAAAAAGAGGCCGCTTGGTGTGCAAATCAGCAAATTTCTGTCATCTGCTGGCAATGTTCTGGAGAACAGCACGCACACACACACACACACACACACACACACACATACACACACACACACGAGTCATATCAGCGTTGAACACATGTCTGAGGTTTGTGAGTGCTTCTTTCACGGGGTTGAAAGAAAGTTGCGGCTTTTCAACAGCCAGCTTTCTAAAATCAGCAAAACAATACAAAATAGTATCATCATTATAAAGGCATACATTACAGGCATCGAAGGCTGACACAGTGTCAGTGATATGTAGAGAAAATGGGGCTGGACCTCAAGTAGAACCTTGGGGTACACCTTTTGATATGTGTAAGACTTAACCATGTGGTATTTCTCTGTTCTTTGTGGTGGAAGACAGACGGCCAACCAGCCGTTACATAGACACTCAGCTGTACTCCCCCTCACTCTTCCAATCCCGTCTCAAGACACACCTTTTCTCCATTGTCTTCTTGTGCCCCCCCCCCCATCCGCTCAAAAAAACCCTGGTCTGGGGCAGGCTGGGGACTGAGCGCTTGACCTGCATCTGTGATTTATGTGATTTATGGTGTTTGTTTTTCTTTCCCTTTAGATCTGTCCAAGTGGGAGAGCACTGCTGGCGTCGTCTGTAGCTGCCACTTCTCTCTCTCGTAGCCCCCCCCTTCCCATCCACCCCTGTATGTCTGCCCCCCTTCCCATCCACCCCTGTATGTCTGCCCCCCCTTCCCATCCACCCCTGTATGTCTTCTCCCTCTCGTAGCCCCCCCTTCCCAGCCACCCCTGTAGGTCTTCTCCCTCTCGTAGCCCCCCCTTCCCATCCACCCCTGTATGTCTTCTCCCTCTCGTAGCCCCCCTTCCCTTCCCATCCACCCCTGTAGGTCTTCTCCCTCTCGTAGCCCCCCCCTTCCCATCCACCCCTGTAGGTCTTCTCCCTCTCGTAGCCCCCCTTCCCTTCCCATCCACCCCTGTAGGTCTTCTCCCTCTCGTAGCCCCCCCTTCCCATCCACCCCTGTATGTCAGTGTTATCTTCATCTGTCATCTTGTTTCACTCCATTTATTGTAAAGCGACTCTGAGTACTTGAAAAGCGCTATATAAGATTGATTCATTATTATGACTAGTATGTTATTTACACAGTGCACTATACACCATGGCAGTAACTCAGTCATACGACTTGTGTTTATGATGTGTTACATAAACGCAAGCCGGGGTTGCAGAGGCCCTTGTAGAGTCTTATCTAAGGAGCCCAAACCCCCCTGATTCTGGCTTCCTCCACGTATTGAACCCAATTTGTCTTGATCTTGATATTGGGCACGCGTCTTCTTTCTGAAATATTGTATCTATATGCTACTCTCAGTAGCATATAGATACAATATATGCTACTCTCAGTAGCATATATTGTATCTATATGCTACTGAGAGTAGCATATAGATACAATATATGCTACTCTCAGTAGCATATAAAATGTTACAAGTATATTAAAATGTTTTGAAGATAGTTTTTGTTGTTACAAATGATAGTACATTGAATTATAATTAAGTAGTAGATAAGTTATTCCATTTTAGCACTGCTATGTATACCCAAGCATATTGAACTTATACTTAAGTATCGTTTAATTACAACTGAAAGTCAATGTTGAAAGTATACCACAGTACAGACTGGGGCTCATAGCCTGGCCATAGAAACAGGCAGATATCAGCAAACATGGCTGCCACAATAGGAGCGACGGTGCCAGCGGTGTGGAGGAGCGGTTGTAGAGATGGAGCAGCACCTCCTCACACGCAGCCCAACACGGAAACTTATCAGGGGACAAGTTTCCCCAAAATGCCACAATAAGCGCCCACAACTTATTAAATCTGATGATGAGAAACTGAAAGTGATACTGGGGGACGTGGAAGAAAGCTGCGTTCTCGCAGGACAGTTTATCTGGGCCCGCCGCCACGTGAGGGACTCAGCATGACCCGCTGGTCTACATCAGGCCTCACTTTTAACCTACCTTCTGTTTATTCACGTATTGTATGTACATATGATTGTCCTCTTCCTGTGTGGACATCAGAATCAGAATCAGAATACTTACTTTCTTAACATGTGTTATGTGTACAGTGCTTTGGCAATACTGCAGTTTGTTACGTTCACGCCAATGAAGCAATTTGAGTTTGAATGTGAATTTGAAAGTATATATATAATATCCACAAAGCTGCTCCAACACAGAGCAGTTGGTGAGTACATAATACATGATAGTAAAAAACACGCAAATCAAATATTAAGTAAGTATTAGCTGTGTCACGGAGCCAGCGCTAAGCTAGTTTAACCTGAGTTCTTGATGAAGCCCATTATGGGCCGTGATCATCACTGCAACAGATGTACAAAATCAGTTTTCTATGGATCCTGCCAACTCCTTTAATTATATAATTTGAGTTTGGCGAGTAGCTATTAATCTGCAAATGTGTGCCTCGCGTTGTTATTCATGCGAGCTGCTTCAAGTATTGAGTCGGGTGAAGCCATTTCGTCTATGTTTTTAATAATTAAAAATACTTAATTTATAACGTCATGACTGTGAGGATGATGTGCTGGGCTTGATGCGGGATTGAAGAAACCCTTATCAGGAATTTAAGCGCCTCTCCACATTGAAAGATGCTGAATTGGCGAGACGTTTCCCCGCCTGAGAACAATGGCCGCCCTCGTGGGATCTCAGTGTGGTGTTCATTAACGCACCCCTGAATTCAGTAAACTGTCCTTTTAATCGTCTCATTCCTCCTCTCGGTTAAACGAGTCCAACTCGCTACACCATGCTGTCTGTCTGGGTGGTCCTGCTCATACAGACCACCGAGGCAGACATCTGAGATAAGGCCTCACGCTGCCTCGCCGGCCTTTCTTCAGTACTGTGGTCATCTAGAAAAGAGCTTTTGCACACCGGCGTCAGACCTCTGCCAGACTGGTTCTGGGTACCCGGGTAGGATCCCCTGTCTTTTTCCACAATACGCTGATCTCAGACCAGCCAGGGATGCAGAAAAAGGCCCCTTTTTGTTGCATCGGCTGTACTCCGGCGTCTCGCTGGGAGAGGGCCCCGAAGCGGCGGGGACTGGCTTGCCGGCTGATCCGGCTGAACGCCGGCATCAAAAACAAACAGACAGAGGAAAAATAAGACGTGTCGTGGAACCAACAAGCGGCTGTCAGCCGTCCACAGATTACATGACGGGACACGGCGGGGTTGGGAACAGCAGAGCGTAGATAGAAGGGGACAGATGGACACGCTCAGTTAAGGTGGCACGCCGCACAGTGTGGGGACCGATGTGGGACGGGGCAGCTATCGCAGGGAATCATATATCCGTGTGACAACCCGGAAGACTGAACCGGCAGTATCCGTGCAGCACCGGGCTGCAGAAATATCCATATGTAGGCTATTTCTGCACGGCGTGGGAATTGTTTATCCACTTAGGCTCGGTAATGAACGTTTTCATTATGTATTTCTACACATTTAGCACCCACCCCCCCCCCCCCATCTATCTTTCATTATAGCATAGTCGACGCATATAAACACGGGAAGCCGAACGCGCTCATCCAGAATCGGAAGAGCTCGCCTGTAACGGCGACAATAAAACAGAACCGCCTCGCCGAGGTCGCGACAAAGGACGCGCGCCGACACAAACTGCTGATAACGACGCCGGAGAGTTTGCGCGTTGTCTGACAGAACGATAACAAGGCACGCGGAGTTTCCAAGACTCCCCGAGTGGGGTTTCCATGGCACGCACAGCGTCTTCACTTGCAGCATCGTCCTCGCCGTGACACCGCCACCAGCCAGCATGCTCATTTCTGATGCTAATGAAAAGCGGTGTTTATTAGTCACTCGTCGAGCCACTTATGGACTACGTGGGGCCTAAACTGAAATCAAGTATTTAGTAGCGCTGCGGGCACTTTAGTGCTCTCACAAACACAATGCAAGACTCTGCATAACAGCGCACCAGAACTCACACACACGTCCAGGCCACAGGAGAGAGGAGGGAATCAAATGGCTTCCATCCTCTGCCCCCTGCTCCTCTGGGAGTAAACGCTGTATCGTCTGTCTCTGTCACCTCCATACTAATGGCTCGTTTCCCGGATTGAAATACAGAACAATATGCAACACCAGTTCTGCCCGAACGGACACCGGCAGTCAAGCTAACAAACTAGGTTTATAAATGAACATGAGCAAATAAGAAACATATATATATATATATATATTCCATTATCTAAACCGCTTAAACTGCTCTCAGGGTCGCGAGGATGCTGCAGCCTATCCCAGCAGTCATTGGGTGGCAGGCGGAGAGACACCATGGACAGGCTGCCAGTCCATCACAGGGCCAATACACACTCACACATTCACAACTAGGGACAATTTAGTACGGCCCATTCACCTGGCCTACATGTCTTTGGACTGTGGGAGGAAACCGGAGCACTCGGGAAGAACATGCAAACGCCACACAGAGCACGACCCGGGACGACCCCCAAGGTTGGACAACCCTGGGGCTCAAACCTAGGCCCTTCTCGCTGTGAGGCGACCACGCTAACCACTGCGCCACCGTGCCACCCATGGCTCTGACTGTCTTGTGGTAGCATAACCAAAGACCCACACAACACTACTCCTTGGCCCTAATGTCGGACAAACTGCATGTTTTGTAATAAACATTTACTGTATACGGTATTTCTTCGTTAGTCTTTTTGGCTCCATTTACACTTGGTATTAAAATGTGTCTTGAGTGATCAGACAGCTATCCGATCCCACTTATCAGCACAAAAAAATGGCTGTTTAAATGCAAGCGTAAATGCTCCCAAGATGCACCGTGATCCGATTGATATCTGCACGCTCGCTGCTCCTCGGGAGGTGGTCTGAGATGTATTGTGGGCCCCTAAGTTGGCTTGCATTTGCTTTGTTGTTTCTGCCTGTCTGTGTAAGATTAGGTTAAGATAGGACTAGGAATCGTAGAATTTTATCTTGGCATGTGCAGCAAAGTGAAGAAACAGCCATGCCGGTGTGATTACAGCGTCTGGGTGTCAAATATACACGGAGAGGCCGTGTGGAAATGTGGCGCCTTTTTTTGGGAGATCAGAATCCACAAACAACAAAACCGTTTTTCCAAATAAGATTTATGAGGAAAAGGTTGCCGTTAATAGGAGTAGATATTGTAGTACAACACAGCGAGATATATATATATGTATCTCATGCAATGCATACATGTTTTTCTATGGAAATTAGCGACTGTCCTCCACCAAAAACGACCCCACACGTCGTTTGTACAAGCAGCTTATTACGACCTAAGCAGTAGGGGAATAGAGTAGATACAGTACGGCATAAAGCCATTCTCCCAACATGAAAAGCCTATACATTTTATGCTATCTTTTTCCCAGGGTTTCACAGAGAGCTAAAGCTGAGCAAGAGCGGCAGAGTACCACCATGGCGATCTTCATCATTAGAGAGGACGGGAGCCTTCTGCATCAGCCCAAACACATTGGGGTTGTCATGGATGGGGGTGGAAGTCCTGAATGCGTTGCCTTCTGTGTCAGCAGACTTGGTCATGCTCTTTGGACTCATTTATGCACTAAACATGAAATATCCATTTGGATTCACATTCACCTTTGAGGCTCTCCAGAAGATCCTGATGGAGCTTGGTTCCAACAAGGTGTCCAACAAGATTCGGCTACTGAATAAGGAGCTCCACAGAGCACAGTAGAGGTTCCCAAAGCATAGGGGGTGTCACACGTGCACCTGTTGGTTTTTGTATGGCTCTGTTGCCGAGATCTTTTTCTTGTGCAATGTTCAGTGGTTTGTCCTCCCAAGACTCGGACACTGAAATAGCTGTTCCCCAAAGCACGGGGGGGGGGGGGCAGAGATGCAGCTTTTGGTTTAAGACTGGTTCTGTTGCCAAGATCTTTGTTTACAATGTTCAGCTGTTGTACTGAAGAATCAAGCCTCTCTTATTTACTTAATCATTTTCCTGTTGTCCTCCAGTCACCGAAACAGCTGTTTCTACCTCTAGGGTTTAATAGTGGAGAGTTATTCATTTTATTTCTTGTAAAGGCTCTCCGTCTCACGGAGGGAGGGAACATGTCTGGAAACCAGGCGTGAGTTTAGGTGCAGTTATGCACAAACCATGTTTTACTTCTGCCTTTTCAAAAAAGGTGTTTTTGTAATGGCGTTTTCAAAATCCATTTTTAAAATTCCATTTCAACTCATCAAAACTTAATTACTTAACGGTAAGAGCATCCATGAAAGACCACACCCATTCTGCTCATATTCAAGAGATGGCGTGATGACAGATTATTCACTACCAGCCTGGATAAACGGTAACCAGGCTGACAGTAAACAGAACATGCTCTATGTCCATTTCACAATCAGCGAAGGCCTTTTCAGTCACAAATGCTTCATACCCAAGATTAGTTTTGGTGAGCCGAAATGGAAATTGTTTAGATGCAGTTATGTGCAAACCATGTTTTACTTCTGCCTTACAGAAAGATGTTTCTCTAATGGCATCTTCAATTTCCATTTTAAAATTCTGTAAACATGCATTGCTGAGGCAATGACGTCGTTCTGTCTTAATGGGACACATGTCATGTCTGATGGCCAATTCATAAAAATACATTGTGTTCTCTTTAAAAGAAATGGTGCTGTTGAAAATAAATGTTTGGCTACTAAATGTTGACTAAGTGTATTATTTTGTGTTGCCAGAGTTGAATTGTTCAGCGATTCCGGCGTGTATACCCAGTGATAGACCGAAATAATATGTTAACTTTACAGAGGAATAAATACACAGTGGGACGTCAGCTCTGGGTCAACATAGAAAGAGACATTTTATTGACAGATGCCCTGTTATATAAGCACAGACCACATGTCAATCTCAGCACATTTCATTGGCTGTTATCATTGTTCGTCACACAGTACCCGTATGTACATGAAATTTGCCTGTGTTAATAAAGATGTCCTTCTACAACTGACAGCACACGTTTCATATAAGTCAACACCCCCACTTGCTCTCACATTGTTCATCTTCTTAACTCAAAACATCATAAGGTTTTCTACCTCGCATCATGCAGCCTTCACTTGCATGGTTACTCTCCAAACATAAACTTTGCAAACTTATCCAACTTAAATTTTGTTGCGGGTTTCGTCATCACATCTGCTACCATCTGGTCTGTTGGGCAGTACTCCAGACTTATTTTCCCATCATTCACAGTTGACCTTACAAAGTGGTACTTTGTGTCAAGGTGCTTACATCTCTGTCTGCTTGCAGGATTCTTTGCCAACGCTACTGCACCTTGGTTATCCTCATTAGACCTTAGGTGGTGCGTACTGATGTCTGTCGATACCTTCTACTAGTTGTACTAGGTACATACACTCTTGTGTAGTTGCGGCTAAGGCCAGATACTCTGCCTCACAAGTGGACAGTGCAACAGTGGGCTGCTTCTTGGTTTTCCATGAAACCAAAGGACCATTTTTATTTAGGCTTATACAATAAGCAGTTGTGCTGCGTCTGTCAGCTACGTCAGCCGCCCAGTCTGCATCACTGTACACTTGTAGCCACAGTGTCTCATCGTCACATTTCCTGTAACACAACTCTTTGTCAATTGTGCCTTTTAGATATCTCAGTACATGTTTTACAGTAATCCGTTGCTCTTCTGGTGGCTCAGTAAAGTACTGTGACAGTTTACTTGCTACAAAACTTGGATCAGGTCTCATACATGTAGTCAGATAGATTAGGCTTCCTACTATCTCTCTGTATTTTCTGGCATCACTCAACATTTCTACATCGTTAGTGTACTTCAATTTTTGTTCACAGGGTGTTGCTCTGGGTTTACAATCTTGCATGTCAAACCTTTCTAGCATTTTCTCCACGTACCTCTTTTGTGACATTTTCACACATTGATCACACTGGTCAAAATCCATACCAAGAAAATGTTTCAGTTTACCCAAGTCCTTCATCTTGAATTTTGCTGTGAGCATCTCCTTTACAGCCTTCAGTGCATTTTCATCACTGGCAGCAATAATCAAGTCATCAACCCATATTATAATTACCACTTTCTCATTTTCTGTTTCCCTTGTGTAAACACAATGATCAGCTGGATTTTGCAGACTCATTTTCGTTCAGATACTCATGCAACATTTTGTTCCAGTTCCTGCCTGACTGTTTTAACCCATATAATGAATTTTCTAGCTTATACACCAACTTTTCATTTGTGCTAGATTTCACCTCGTAACCGTCTGGTTGTTCCATGAAAATCTCGCAATCTATCGGTGCATGTAGGTAAGCAGTTTTGACATCCATCTGATGTAAAAATCAGGTTTTCCTGCACTGCTTTTTGCATCAGCACTCTGATACTGGTCAAGTTAGCAGTAGGAGAAAATGTCTTCTCATAGTCTACACCCATCTTTTGACTGTATCCCTTAGCTACATACCGTGCCTTGTATTTGTCAGATTCATCAACATCGTTCTTAATAGCATATACCCATCTAACCTGCACTGCCTTCTTACCCTCAGGTAAGTTGGTCAGGGTAAATGTGTCATTTTCTCTGAGCATTTCCTCATCCATTGCATTAATCCATGCCTTTTGAGTTTGTTGAGGTTACCGCTTCCCTGAACGTTAGGGGTACATTACACATCAGTCTGTAACAGTAATCTATGTTCGTCAGTACCTGATCGTCACTCTCCTCATCAGATACATAGTCACTTAAATAACCTGGTTTCTTCCTCACTCTAGAAGGGTATCGTGTAGGCTCATGGCCGGGCTCCCCGTCTGTGTTTGGCTGTTCACCTCAGGCCTAGTTACTGGGACCTGGCTCTGAGTACATCCTGGACTCGCATCAGTATTTTGCCTGGTCTATTCTGCACCTCGAAGTCATCGTCATCAGGCATCATGTCAGTCTGTGTCTGCTGCTCTGCAATCGTTTTTGTCACAAACTTAACCAGTCTGTGCTTCTGCACTTTCCCATTGTCAGGATAATAGACCATGTAGGCTGGGCTATTCTTGTCGTACCCGACAAAGATTCCTTTCTCACACCTCGAGTCTAGTTTTCTCTCTTGTCATGCTTATAGGCATAACACACTGACCCAAACTTTTGCATCCTAGAAATGTTAGGCCGTTTTCCTGTCAACATTAAGTAAGGCGTCTGTTTTGTGCAATTGCAGAAGCATCTGTTCCCCCACTACAGCTGCTGTCTGCACTGAATAGGTCCGTAACACTTTTGGCAACTCGCTCTCTATTAGCATACACCTTGCCATGTCAAACAGGGTTCGCCAGTTTCGCTCAGCTGTGCCATTCTGGTGTGGTGAGTATGGTGCTGAGGTCTCGTGCCTAACTGCATTTCTGCTGAGCAGTGCCTGGTAATTCTTTCCTAAGAATTCTGTACCATTGTCAGATCTGATACATTTAATTTTCCCGTATGGGGCTGTGTCAGCTAGAAACTTCTCTGTTGCTTGCACCGTGTCATTCTTATTTTTTAGAAAGTGCATGAACACTGCACTGGAATAATCATCAGTGATTGATAACGCAAACCTATACCCGTCTCTGGACTCTGGGTCTATTGGTCCCTCTAGATCTATGTGTACCAACTCTAGAGCTGCTTTGGCTCTCACATCAGGCTCCCTATTCCTAGTTTGGATATAGTATTTTCCCTGAGTGCACACTTCGCAATGTGGGGTAGGTTTGTCTACTTTGCCCTTGATCGTCATACCATCAACAACATTTTGTAATTTCTGAACATCATCGTAATTACAGTGCCCTAGAATCTCATACCATGTCTGCATATCAAAACACGCTTTACATTGGTCATCACATTCATCATTTACTGTGCAAGGAGTGTAGTCTGTTGTGCTCGTGAATGCGGAATTGTGTACCGTCTCTGTCTCGTAGAACGTCCTTTCCTTCCCTGAAGATTACGGTCGCTCCGTCGCCCTCTGCTGTCGATCAAGCACACCTCCGCGTCTCCTCTGCGCTTTGCGATTCCCTGGCTCCTTGTGCCATCAGCCAACTCCACGCAGTGTGTCTCGGCCTGGAACCTGTCGTCGAATTTCTTGAGCTTTGCTATATCCGTGATATGTGAAGTTGCTCCCGTGTCCCCCATCAGACCTCTCATCTTGACACCGCGACCTGGCTGGATCTCCGCGTCCCCGTGGCTCGTCAGGAATGCATCCGCCTTTTTGCTCGCCTCCTCGGACACTTGTCGCGCGTCGTCCCGCCGCTGTCTCCGTCTGCAGGTTGCGTCCCGATGTATGGTGCTTTTGCACCGACTACACCACTGCTTGCGTTGACATGCTCTGGCTTTGTGTCCTTTCAGGCCACATCTGAAGCACACTACGCATGTCCGCACTCTCGGCTCCCCGATCCCCAGCACTCGCCAGAGCGGGTCTCGCACTCGGCTGCACCCGCGCCTTCATGACGTAGTGGTCGGATGCTGCTCAGTGTCCTCGCGGCTCCGTAGTTTCGTTTTGAATTGGGCAAAAGGCCTCGTCCCGTCACTTTGCGTGACATGAATAGCGAACGGTTTGAATGCTTCTGGTAGTCCCTTCAAGATCATTGCTACCAACAGCCCATCACTCAGTGTCTCACCAGCGTTTCTCAAGGCGGTGCTGGCTGTCTCTGCGCGGATAACGTGTTCAGCCGCACTCTCACTGCGCCACTTCTGAAGTGACGTCAGTTCCGTATACAGGCTAATGATCTGCGGCTTCCCTTTACCTGTGTAACCGGTTATTTTCTTGCCCGGTGCGGGATTCGTTACGGGGTGTACTGCACCACAAGGCGACATCACTAACCGCTCGGCTAAAGGGTCAGACCCGTTAGCTAGGGGCTAACGTGTCTTATTAGTAGTTTACAGTCGTCACCCCCCCCCCGGAAGCGCGCCCTCGCGCTTTGTTATTCCCGCGCTCCGAAGAGACTTCTGAGGATCTGCGCACTTCCGGATCCCACCGCTGCCACCAAGGTAACCGGTTATTTTCTTGCCCGGTGCGGGATTCGATACGAGGTGTACTGCACCACAAGGCGACATCGCTAACCGCTCGGCTAAAGGGTCAGACCCGTTAGCTAGGGGGCTAACGTGTCTTATTAGTAGTTTACACCTGCATAATAGTCTCTCAGCATGTTCAGCGCTTCCTGCCCACCACCCGCTGCTTCCCGCATTACCAGCGACACACTTCATCCAGAAACCGGATTAGCTCCGCACAGACCTCGGCATTTCTCGCTCCATCTGCTGCCCGTCCATCATCGTCGGTAGGCTCATTTAAAATGGTGTCCTTTAGCCCTTGTAATCGAACATGGCCCAAAAATGTCGTCTCCCACAGTTCACAGTTCTTTTCATCTCCGTCAAAGACGAGTCGAGACCAACGGCTGCGCGATCTTCCCATCCGGGGTCTTTCTCCCCTGCTGTTTGACTCGGCGACCCTTCTACTCGTGGTGCTAGCATGCTAGCCCACACACGCGGTACGTTACGATATTTCTCTCGGTGGCAAATCGTTTGATAACGATCTCTGGGTAACTCTGGGCCCATTACCTGCTGTCAGAGTTGAACTGTTAGCGGTTCTGGCGTGTATACGCAGCGCTAGACCCACAGACCACGTGTCAATCTCAGCGCATTTCATTGGCATTGTTCGTCACACAGTACCCGTATGTACACGAAGTTTGCCTGTGTTAATAAAATTGAGAGCGCACGTTTCATATATGTCAACATTTTGTACAGCCTTGAGACCGGAAGTATGAATAACCAAAGGGATAAATCAGATCATCACAAGTGACTTTAGATTGAGTCAAGTATTTAAGTTGTGAGTCATTGCATCAATTTTTTTGTTAGCTCAAGTTTACATTTTTTTACAGTGTACATATACTGACGTAGACATTCCTTCTGTTTTGGATAACAAAACCCAGCCAAATATGGAAACAGATCTCATTAAAACAGCGCAAACTTCTCTCAGCCAATCAGCGAAGAACACGTGAGCTTTTTTTTCTTCTTTTTTTTCTTACACGCGCAAACTTTTCACAGCCAATCAGCGAAGAACACGTGCAAGCTTTTTCTTTTCTTTTTTTACACGCGCAAACTTCTCACAGCCAATCAGCGCTGAGTATGTCGTCACGGATTCCAGACTCAGTCGTGGACTATTTAAGAGCGCGGGAGGTCATTCGAGTGATTGCCGGCGAGCAGAACGCGTCGTTGTCAGTCACACACAGAAGCGAGAAAGCGAAGCAATACACGACAGCTCAGCGCTGGTTTGAACCCACAGTCCCGTCAGCAGGAAGGAAGGCAGGTAGAAACAGGCCAAGTGAGACAGGTGAGCGGCCAAATGAGACGGTTCTTGTTGTCATAGTGACACACTTCGTGTTTGCCGCTGACGCGTCGGGCAAGATCGAAACGCATTTAATCCCAGGCGGCGCTATTGAGAGGCGAGGGGGAATTACCGCTGGAAAATGTTAATTACCTTCAACAAAACCGTGAATATGCCCCAGCGTGGAGTAGGAAAGGTATACTCGCGTTCGTTGTGATCCATTATGGATTACGTGTTTTAAGCAGTTTTTAACATTTTGTCGTAGCGTAGCGGTCTATTCCGTTGCCTAACAACACGGGGTCGGCGGTGCGAATCCCCGTGTTACCTCCGGCTTGGTCGGGCGTCTCTACAGACACAATTGGCCGTGTGTGCGACTGGGAAGTCGGATGTGAGTATTTGTCCTGGTCGCTGCTCTAGCGCCTCCTCTGGTCGGTCGGAACGCTCACCGGATCGGCAGAGACGGGGTGGAGCAGCGACCGGGACGGCTCAGAAAAGAGCAGGGCAATCGTCCAGATACAGTTGGGGAGAAAAAGGGGGGGGAATTTAAAAAAACAAACCAACTGGAGTTTCTTCTCCTTGATGGCTGCTTATCTTTGGAAAGTGAAAGTAGGACGTGTTCCGCTCTCTGTCAGCTCGATGGGAACAACCAAAAACGGCGCAGAAATTAACCGTTGGACAACATGGAACCGCGGCGGCTGTTCTGTAGGAATCAAACCTTGATACAAACTCTGTCCACTCTGACTGTTCGAACACGTGTAGCATCGCGCAGTGAGAGCAGCACGGTGTCCTATGGATTGGAGCCGTTGTCCTCCAACATGGCGGACATGTTGCCATCACGTGACATGTGACGTAATATGGCAATAAGCCATACAGAACGGATGGTTAAAGTTTGCTTACTTGTGTCTTTATTCCTGCTTTAGTCACTTAAACAGACTCCACGTTACATCCAGCTCTACAGTATTCGCTACAGTAATTTTGTTTAGTATATCTCTGATAAGTACTTTAAAAAATAAACGGAAATACTCACTGATTTTAGTTTAAAGTAAGTATACTAATAGCACACTTGAATAAACCGTTTTTTTTTTGTAAGGGAGGCGTGAATAGGAAGTTTAACGTTAAACGCCCTTGTGGGAATGTCCTCTCTCTACTCCACCAGAAATATCAACTCTCTTGTATTTATCTCTGGCCAGCTCACATCAATGATGAGCAACTTGCCGGTGTTGTGTGGAACTCTGTTCCCCTGTCGAGATATGTTCCCCGGTAGCAGTCGGTTAGGATTAGGGTAATGGAAGCGTTAGGTTGAGGTTAGATTTGACCCCAGTTTGCGACGCATAGCCCACGGTGGCAGTTGTGCGGCGTTGTTGGAAAAAGATTTTTTTTTTAAAAAGTACATGTTTGAGAAGCTTTGTCTCCCAGCCACAGTTTATAGGCCCACAAACACCCTTTTCATTCTGAGATGTATGACTGTGACCCTCTAAAAACGTATATGACTGGTAAAGGCAAATTCACTTTAGGATAAATGAATGTTAATCCGAGTAAAGAATGGATGTGATTATTCTGCTGTGCCATCCCAGTTTGATGACACCAGTGATAATAACAGATACGCCTGATAGACAATTTGATTGTAATTTTGAGTCAAATGCTCACAGTTGAATAAGGTTCAATGAAACGCATTTTAGCAAGATGAGGACTTTCTTATTTGTAAGTGCCAGTCTACTGTTGGGTTAAGCTATCTTTTTTTCATGAAAATCCTTGGAAATCTCGCATTCCTATACCTGATGCCCTAGCGCCACCTATGCAGTTATTCACTGATATTTTCCATCTGTAGTATAGCAAACAGTGAGCATCATTGTCCTCATTATGTAACGGAAATAAAAGGAAAACGGTTTTGGCAAAAAGTTGGAATTTAACTGATCTTTCTCTGTATTACAGTGTCCAATAACAGAAGAGGGGGACAACAGGATGGAGAGACCCTCGACTATAACACGGGAAGTGAGGAGATGGAGAGAGCAGGGGCCTCAGAGTAAGGAGATACCCCCCACTGCATTGCGAGAGGAGAGGAAGGGGATAGGAGAGGTGGAAAATCTCCTGAGAGCATGCCTGGAGAAGACTGCATTCCTCCGGGGATATCACCAGTTGAGATCTTTACACGAAGAAGACACTCTCAATAATAATACTAATGCTCTTGCTGCCAAGGAGGCAATGGAGCGATACAAGAAGTTGACTTCATTGCATCAGGAGAGGACGACGACGGAGGTGAACAATCTCATGAGAGACATCCTGGACAGGACTGCACAACTCCAGAGATCTCTCCAGGAGAAATGGGTTTATCATGACGAACTCCTCCTTAGGAATGAGATCCTCCAGAGTGACCTCAAATTGTTAGAGCTACAAGTTGCTCGTTTAGACAAAGAGGCCATGGAGCAAAAAACCATGAAGATACCCCAGCGTGGAATACGAAAGGTATACTTGCGTTCATTATCATCCATTATGGATTACACGTTTTAAGCATTTTGTCTTGAAGAACATCAGTTTTCCCCCATTGTTTGGTTGCAATACTGAGGCGAATCGCTTCTCTTTTCGAAAAGAGTGACGTCATTAATTCTGTTCTTCTTAAAATATGGGTTGTTCAAAAAAATTGAGTTTCTTCTCCTTGATGGCTGACTATCTTTGGAGAGCGAAAGTAGAACTTGTTCTACTCTCTGTCAGCTCGATCGGAACAACTAAAAAAACAGCGCAGAAATTAACCATTGTAAAATGTGGAACCACGGCAGCTACTCTGTAGGAATCAAACCTTGAAACAAACTCTGTCCACTCTGACTGTTGAGAGAACGTGTAGCATCGCGCAGTGAGAGCAGCCCGGTGTCCTATGTTAATCTCAGTAAAGAATGAATGCAGGTATTCTATTCCTTTATTATTCTGCTGTGCCAGTTTGATGACACCAGTGATAATAACAGATAGATAGGCCTGACAGAAGATCTGATTGGGATTTTGAGTCAAATGCTCAGTTGAATAAGGTTCATTGAAATGTACTTTAGCAAGATGAGGACTTATTTGTAAGTGCCAGTCTACTGTTAGGTTAAGCTATGTTTTTTCATGAAACCCCTAGCAAATTTGGCATCCCCATACCTGATGCCCTAGCGCCCCCTGTGAAGTTATTCATTGATATTGTAGCGAATTCGGGGGGGGGGGCAGTCTGGGAGACCGTCGCCACAGCCGGGACGCGAAACCCCGTGTCTCTCACTCCGCAAGCGAAAACGTTAACCAGTCAAGTAAAGGGTCCGACCCGTTAGTCAAGGACCAACGTGTCTACTTATCCATGCACGTTACAATATTTTCCATCTGTTGTATAGCAAACAGTGAACGTCACTGTCCTTGTTATGTAACGAAAATAAAAGGAAATCAGTTTTGACAAAAGTTGTAATTTAACTGATCCTGTTCTGTATTACAGTGTCCAATAACTGAAAAGGGGGACAACAGGATGGAGAGATCCCCAACTATAACACGGGAATTGAGGAGATGGAGAGCGCAGGGGCCTCCTAGTAAGGAGATGCACCCCACTGCATTGCGAGAGGAGAGGAAGGGGATGGGAGAGGTGGAAGAGCTCTTGCGAACTTGCCAGGAGAAGATTGCATTCCTCCAGGAATGGTTCCAGTTTAGATCTATTCATGAAGAGGACGTCGTCTGTCAAAATAAGACCATCGAGAGCAATTGTCTCTACAAATCAAAAAAGGCAAAGGTCGCTATTAATAACCATAATGCTCTTGCTGCCAAGCAGGCTATGGAGCAAGAAAATAAGTCTTTATTGCAGCAGGTGAGGAGGATGACGGAGCAGAACAATCTCTTGGAAGACATCCTGGACAGGACTGCACAACTCCAGAGATCTTTCTATTGTAGACCGATTAATCACGAGGATATCCTCCGTCATAATGAGATCCTCCAGACCGAGTGTCGCCTCAAATCTGAAGAGGCACAGGCTGCTCGGTCTGCCAAAGAAGCTATGGATGGAGAAAAGGGGTCCATCCTCCTGGAGAAAGACATGATTCTGCAGCAGGTGGAGGAACTAAAGATTTGTGCTGCCATAAAGAAAGACCTCGCCCTGAAGGATGAGGCGTTACTTCGGTCTGCTAATATGGTGATTGATATGAACTTTGACGTGATTTCATGCCTGTCTAAGGAGCTTTGCCGAGAGACACCGAGAAAGGAGAAGATGGCGCCTGCCCTCCTCCGGGCAGAGAAGTCATTTAAAACACACTCCCGTCAGTGCCAGGAGGAGGAGTCTTGTGTCGCCCTGGAGAATCAAAGCTCCATGGGTAGCATCACAGTCAACAGAGATGGGTATAAGCAGTGTGTATGTAGTGGGACGGGGAAGACACAATGCCCTATTCAAACACCCTCGCCTGATGAAAAGACGGAGGCCAAGGGAGGCCATAAGGTCAAGTCGAAGAAGGGCCTTATCCGGCGCTTCTTTGGGAGGCTGAGGAGGTTGTTTTGATGCCATCGTTCCCCCGTTGAAAAAGATTTGTCTTCAAAGAGCCCCCCTCTCGTCAACCCTGTTAACTAATGGCCAACAACGGCTTTAAAGATGAACAGTATGGCATACAATGTTTAGAGGTTATAAAAAAAAAAGGACCACCTTCAAGCCTGCCTCACCCCTAGAACCCTTTTTTAAGTTTCAGTCAATAAGATTTACACCACACATGCTACTATCAAGGAGTTGCAATGGCCGGATGTGGCAAACTGTCCAACAACCTCATCCAGGTTTAATGATCTTGCTCTCCTCCTCCCCTCGATACTCACAGCACTCCAATATTGCTTAGCCTCTCAGCGCACATCCTTGTTCATACATGATTTTTTTTTTTTTAAGCTTCAGCACTGAGAAGCTACGCTCACAACTAGCACTGCTAACAGGCAAGGCGACACAAGCGGAAAAGCTGAGAACAACAATTCTTTGTATGGTCCAATAAAAGTGGTAAACTCCACAGCACTGGGCAGTGCTTCCCCCTGAACAACCTCCTTTGCCTGATACACATGTTTGAGATCATCAGGATCACATTCATATAGACTACCAAAACTGTTCCCTCTAACAAAAAGCTTTTACTCTTGGGGTTCAGTGCTTGTATGTCCCTCATTATATCACAGCTGATCCAAAATGGGGTAAAAGACACCCTTCCTAAACGTATCCTTGTCCCCTTCCTTGCACCTATGTTGTCCTATAGTGGACTCTACAACATACCCACTACGTCTGAAGCTCCCTCCTTGTAACCTTTTCTCAATAGCCTCAACTGCAACATTACAGTGCGTAGCTGGGTCCACACTGCCACAGCTCCCCGAAACATGATTCACTTCTTTATTCCTCTAAAGCGTCCTGTGGTGCCTGGATCAGGTCCACGGCTCTAGCTAGATCAAGTGATGGCGCTTGAAGCATGTCGGAGCAACTTGGTGTCCCCAAGAATCTTCCTGAATACTGCTGGAGTTCCAATAAATGTGAGGTCTGTGTGTGTAAGCAGGCCCCGTGCTTCCACAGATCTTTCCCCACGTCCATCTCATGAAGTACACGTAACACAGACAGTTGCTCTTTTAAAAAATTTTTTTTAGATCTTTGCTTTCATTTGCAATGACAGAACTCGGCTTTCCTTGACTTCCCAAATTATGTCTTCACGTACCCCATCTGAGAGGCATTCCAACATTTCATTTTGAATGGTGTTACTGGTATATTTTGCATTTCCTGTCGCTTTTATTTTGTTTATTTTTTTGCTGTCAGTGGACTGTGCTTGGAATAAAATTCAATAATTTCTACAAAGTTCCCTTTGTTTTGTGGTGCATCTGTCCCGAGGTGTCCCCTTTGTGACTTGTTTTGCATGACTAGAAGAAGCAGCACTTCAGCAACAGTTTTAACGTAGGTGCGGTTTTCTTCTACTGTTTTAGTTTTGTATGCTTCGTCTAAGCAGTTAGGCTTTAAAGTGAAGCGACCTCTAGCGGTCGTGCTGCCAATAGCAATCGTAGTTACTCTACTAGACGGCGACATATTGTTCTCAACATGTTTTTATCACTGTTTATTGTTCTTTGAGTGTTAGAAAATGGATGTAACGCTTTCCTAAAACTGAAAGTACAATAGACTGGGTGAAACAAGACAACAGATAAACATAGCACAGGCATACAGGGGTGGATGGGAAGGGTGGATGTGAAGGGGGGCTACGAGAAGGAGAAGCGGCAGCCACACAACGCCAGCATATATCCGTGAAGACGTTTCTCCTCTCATCCAAGAGGCTTCATCAGTTCGTGCCTTTCTGACCAGACCAAGCTAGTCTGACTGGCTGGTGATGAGACTCGGATACTTATTCTCTAGGAGTCGTCGTCAGAGTTATTGATATACGTGGCTCTGACAACGACTCCTACGGGATAAATATCCGAATCTCATCAGCAGCCAGTCAGACTAGCTTGGTCTAGTCAGAAAGGCACTAAGTGAGGAAGCCTCTCGGATGAGAGGCGAAACGTCTTCACGGATATATACCAAGTCCAGTTGCACTTGATTCAACTCCTTTGGAGAACCATGACCCGGATGAAGGAGAACATTCACAGACGTAACAAAATGTGTGTGGTGACCCACATCTATATAACGAGAGACATTCACCTAAGAGGACATTGTACCTTTAAGGGAAGAGGCGAGTGGTCAGATAATGGACTTCCGCTTCCGGTTCACAGTTCAGTGTCGTTGTCGAACGTATGACATGCAAAGTTGGAGCAAGTAAACTACCTCGACTACGTCTACTCTCACGTCTCCTGTCTCGTTGTTTTCTAACTCCACATGTGCTTAATTTGTAAATGAAGGCGTGCACGTAGGGGGTCTTCCACAAAGCAGCAGACAGGCTGAAAAGGTTAAAAGTGCAGAGAACCTCGCCCCTGTCCATGCATATTGAGCTAGTTCTTGTAGTTTCTGGGTATGTGTGTTGGTCTTTGTGTCGCGCTGCTGGGGGCTGGGGGAAACCATGTTTCGTTTCTTTCATGTACGCAAGTGCATGAAATGGAACGACAAACACACGGTTCTGGTTCTGGTTCACGGTTGAAGCCGCAAACAAACCGCTTTATTGTAGTATTTCTTGCACGTCTTGTGTTTAGCACGGTGGAGAAAGGTGGAGAAAGTGGGTTGGCGGTGTTTGTGACACACAGCAGACATTTCTTGCATTAGGATTCACGGAGTTGATCCTTAGCCTCCATCCGGTGCTGGAGGGCAACGTGACGCCGCCATCTCGTATGAGCTTCTTCTGATTGTTGCCCAAGGTGGCGCCTCCTCTCCTGCATTCATTGAGCTGGCTAGTGGCGCCGCAATCACACGAGGGGTTTGTAACACTGACTGCTTGGCGCAAACCTGCGCTGGACAGGTGTGAATGCGTGAGGTTGTGGAGGATTTCCCCTTAGGAGGGCAGATAGGAGGGAGGCGGGGGTGGGGGGAGGACAAAGCATTATCGATGTCTGTTAATTGAGACAGCTTTTCTGCCATACGAATACAGACAATCGCTCCATAATGGAGGCTTATCCCCTCGATGGGGGTTTTAACCCCTCCAGAAAGGATGGTGATGTGGCCTTTTATCCCACCAGCTCCCTCCCCCCCCCGCTCCGCGTGGAACCCAGGAGTCCGAGCTGACATGGATATTTCACAGCCCTTCAACACCATTTGGTTCCAGCCGGCAGGGAAACAAACACACGAGGAGTGGGATGCTCGTCTGTAAACACCCAAATAAACACCACCGCTGCACGAGCCAAGAGGGAGGCTGTGCCACGTGCTCCTTCTCCCCTGCCATAGTAGCGGAGGAGAGACGGAGCTGTATTCACTCCAGCCATTACGCGGCACAGCGACGTGTCTGGTTGCTTTATCCCGGATCCATCTTCTCCTGCTGGACTCGCTCCTCCTGAGCAGGTCGCCGAATCACTCCCGCAGACCGACTGCAGGAACCAGCACCGGGCTGCACGACACGGACAGACTGATGTAGGGAAGGAGTAAAAGGGGAAGGCCGCTAAATAGGAAATACTATTTGTCTGTCCTGTGGCCCAGGACAATTCAATCTACGCGAACATAAAGAACTGTGGCAGAGCCCGAGAGCAAGGCGGTGAGAAGGTCTCTCAGTAATGACTCGAGAAAACAGTCGGGCTGTTCCCAGCACCGTGGTGTTCTGGGCTGTGGATGAGGGAAGACGACGATAAGATGATGAAGTTTTCGCGAGCTGAGCTGGCTGATAGAATAAGGCCAATTTGGTGAGTGAAAATGATAAACGACTCTCTCAGTCCACAAAACTCTGTCCCCCGTTCGTCGTCTATGGAACAGCTTCAGACGCCGTGAGCACGCGACGCCGTCGAGTGTTTCCCCACGGTCTGGCCGTGGGGGGGGGGTATTCATGTTCATACGTTTTAAGTGGCCTACCCCAGATCTGTGGAATTAGATGCATAAATTCTTAAATAAGGTACCGATCCTGGCATGTGGTGATGGCACAGGAGACGATGCGACACACTACAGGTGTGTGTGTTGCATGCAGAACACACTGCAAGAGTGTGCGTGTTGCATGCAGGACACTACAAGAGTGTGCGTGTTGCATGCAGGACGAACTACAGGTGTGTGTCCTGCATGCAGGACACACTACAACAGTGTGTGTTGCATGCAGGACACACTACAGGGGTGTGTGTTGCATGCAGGACACACTACAACAGTGTGTGTTGCATGCAGGACACACTACAGGTATGTGTGTTGCATGCAGGACACACTACAACAGTGTGTGCTGCATGCAGGACACACTACAGGTCTGTGTGTTGCATGCAGGACACACTACAACAGTGTGTGTCGCATGCAGGACACACTACAGGGGTGTGTGTTGCATGCAGGACACACTACAACAGTGTGTGTTGCATGCAGGACACACTACGAGAGTGTGTGCTGCATGCAGGACACACTACAGGTCTGCGTGTTGCATGCAGGACACACTACAAGAGTGTGTGTTGCATGCAGGACACTACAAGAGTGTGCGTGTTGCATGCTGGACACTACAAGAGTGTGTGTTGCATGCAGAACACACTACAAGAGTGTGTGTTGCATGCAGGACACACTACAAGAGTGTGCGTGCTGCATGCAGGACACACTACAAGAGTGTGTGTTGCATGCAGGACACACTACAAGAGTGTGTGTTGCATGCAGGACACACTACAGGTGTGTGTGTCGCATGCAGGACACACTACAGGGGTGTGTGTTGCATGCAGGACACACTACAACAGTGTGTGTTGCATGCAGGACACACTACAGGTGTGTGTGTCGCATGCAGGACACACTACAGGTGTGTGTGTTGCATGCATGACACACTACAGGTGTGTGTGTTGCATGCAGGACACACTACAGGTGTGTGTGTCGCATGCAGGACACACTACAACAGTGTGTGTTGCATGCAGGACACACTACAGGAGTGAGCTGGCTCGAGCTGAATGTAACGTGCTCGGCATGGGCCGATGCTTATGTGAATAAAGACATAAGTAAGCAGGTTCCAAGTGCTTTAACCGTCCATTCTGCACAGTTTCAGAAGAACAGAACAGAATGAAACATGGTGTGCGTGAGTGCGTGCGTGCGTGCGTGCACGCGCCTGCGTTGTGTATTCGCGTGCATGGGTGGGTGCGTTTGTGTGCTTGCATTGTGTGCGTGCGTGCGCGTGCGCGTGTTGTGCGTGTGCCTACATTATCGCTGCACGACATTGTCGCGTCTCTCCCCGTCTCCTCTGCAGCTCTGCAGCTCGTCACGCAGTAAACCAGAAAGGCAGTGACTGTAAAGTTGAAGACAAATCAGAGGAAGAGGTGACATTCTTCTCGTTTTAGTGGCGCGTGTGCGTATGAAAGCTCAGCCTCGGTACTTTGTGAGAAGATGCTTGCGGGGTCTCAAACCCACGTTTGTTCCTTTGGCGTTTAGCGTTTCATTCATCGAGGCAAGCCGCACCGCATGAAACACGCAACGTGCGATTCACATTTGTATTTTTCTAAGAATTCTGTCGGTCCGCGTCACTGCCAGCTCCCAGAGGCGGGAATGGAACCGGGTTCTGCAGGCGGCCCACTCGGCGTTGTGAGTCCCGTTTGTTTGGACGTTCCTCTTTTTAGCGTGTATAAAATGGTGAGGGACTTGTCGGTGCCCCGGCGCCGTCCCGGTAATGTGCTGCCGTGCAGGGAGCGTCACTAAGCCAGGGGCGAGCGGCCAAACCAAAGTCACAGCCATGTCCTTCCTTCACACACACCCCCACCCCCCACCCCACCCCGCACATCAGAAAGCCTCAAGTGCTTTCACAGCCACTGACTTTCATTGCAAACGAGTGTTCTTGATTTTTTTTTCCAGGCTAAACACATTTCTCACAGAGAAGGAAGGCTTTAAAACGCTGCATTTTACAGTTTCCCCAAAACTACACTCACGTGTCGCCATCCCATATCCCTCCACGTCGCCGCCAGGGGGGGGGTGGGAGTTTCAGCCCATTAATTTGAGTCTATATGTGCATGTACAGTACCTTGTGCCTACGGTGCATGAAGAGGAGGGTATATTCTTGCAGGGAATGGCCTTTGGCAGGACCGCTAATGGGATATGGTCCAAGGCTCCACCTGTTCCGATGCATTTCTCTTCCCGGATCAGCTCGTGAGGGGGGGGGCTGCAGGGGGGGATGGCAGTTTAAGAGACAGCAGCGATCATTCCTGATTTCATGGATATTATTCCAGCTACCATTTGAAAAAGCAACCATCGCCACAACCCCCCCCCCTCTCCGCGGGGAGGGAGCAAATAGTTGAGAAATGACAAAAGGCTTCACGGATGAGGACCGGGCAAAAGAGCCCTGACAGCCCAACACGTGGTTTCCGGAGGATGCGGCAGTGTCAAATGTGATTACTTTTTTTGACCACAACGGAGTGACAGTGTGGAAAATTCTTCTGGCTAGCCCATTCCGGAAGAGTATTCCGGCGCACGAAGTAACCAATATCATGTATAAACAGTGTTTGACAGGTAATTATTTTAGACAATAAAAGGGGGGATGCAAAAGTTGCCGCAGAGCATAAAATATCGCGATGGCGGCCCAGTCAAGCCTGCAGCGCGCGCGCCTCGTCCCCATACTGATGCACACGCCAATCTGAGAAGTGTGCACACGTCATTATTTTCAAAACCACACCGACTCGTTTTGCTTGCAAACTGCGTTGCATTAACGGCAGTCAGTGTACACACTAGTACACACTAGTACACACTAGTGTACATACTAGTACACACTAGTACACACTAGTACACACTAGTACAGCTCCGCTCCCTCAGCTTGGGTTTGTACCTGTCTTAACTGATTTGTTTTTTTGCATCTTGTAGCTTTCATTAACTGTACTTATATACTTATTCTAATTGATTGTTTTGTTTTATCTTGTGTCTTTCATTACTTTGTATCTTTCTAACTCGTTACTAGAACGACTGGGATTTCACTCCCACCTAAAACGACCATGGGCGGTCAAATTGACGGCCGGTTTTTAAACTCTATATTCTGTCAAGATAAATACCCAGTTGAGATATTAATGCATTGCATATGTTAGTATGTCTGTTAGGAAACGACTGACACCAAAATTAAAATGTTAACAACTTTAATACTATTTTTAATTAATCTAAACGTCGGAGACACGCGGTCGAGCTTGAATAGCAAAATTGAAAAAGTGAAACGGAAAACACATATTGCCAATCTAACAAACGTAGCAAGCGCTCTAAAACGTAAAACGTAAAAAAGAAAGAACTGAAAATAAATATTGAAATAGCCCCAAACAACAACCGGAACTTAGAAACTACTAGAACGACCGTGGACGGTCAAAATGACCGCCACGGGTTTTAAACTCTATATCGCGTCAAGGTAAATACCCAGTTGAGATATTAACGCATTACATATGTTAGTGTGTCTGTTATGAAACTAACTGACACCAAAATTAACATTTTAACATCTTTAGTAGTATTTTTCAAACAATTCAAAATGGCCGCTGTCCAGCGTCTGTAAACACTGCAGCGCCTGTAACCAGACATGTTGGACTTACTCAAAAATCAAGTTTAGACTATTTCTCCCCACTGGGGGGCGCTAGTACGTTTCTAGGACAGAGCGACGAACTTCACGAAGGAAGCGACGCCACCAACACACGTCATCAATACTGACATGACGCGCACGATGACGCGCAAATGACGCGCCGTTTTTGTTGTCGTTGACCGCTGCTGGTGGTTTTAGGTAGATCCTACAAGGTTTCTTTTTTGTGCGATTGATCTAAAACTCATTTTAATGCAAACATATGCAACGTTAGGGGCGTTCAGGGAGCGGCAGGTCTGCGTCTTGGTTTTTTTTCACAGTTATTAAACTTTGAAAACCCCCCAAACCGTCAAATTGACCGCCTTGGTCGTTCTCCTTAAACTGCTGCTCGACATCGTTGTAAATGAGGGGCAGCCCGCGTTGATTTTTCGAGTTAAAATAGAGGCAGCAGCAATAATTATCACATCCTGGAGAACGTGTATATAAAGTGAAAGATGTGCCTCCTCGCAGAGCAATGCATTAATAAAGTGGCCATCACACCATCTATGAAAGTCGCGCGGGATGGAAGTGTGCTGCTCTGTTGAGCCATAATATAAGCGACCACGCTGACAGGGAGGATGTAATGTGCAGACCGGGTCGTTATCATGTGCATTAATGTGATTGAACGCCGTCAATCTTCTGTCCCGTCGTTGCTTTACGTCGACGGCCCTCTTGCCTCCTTCTCACACTGCTGCATGTGTGCTTTGTCGTTACGTTGCATGTTTGTGCGTGTGCGTGCGCGTGTGCGTGTGTGTTACCCCAGGGTGCTTGTGCACTGATAGAGTTCTTTAGTCCCAGATCTGTGTGACAGGTGGCCCTGCTGGCCTCCACTGTGTGCTCAGTACAAGTGCTCTCCTGGGTGAGAGGCTGTCACATCCACTTACACTTGGGACCGATCCCTTGCTCCCCCTTTTCTTAAACCCAGCTACCTCCACCCTCTCCACCTAAAATGCACAGTCCGTATCGGTCTCGCGCCGCGCGCGCTTGGTGCCGTGCAGCCACACATTTACCGCAAAGACAAACGGAGCATCTCCACCCTGCGAGCTTCCCCTTCTGAGAGCGACGCGGGCTGGAAAAGGTTGCTAAAATGTAAGTGTGGCGCAGATGATTATGTGAGTGATTCTGTGCTGCTGTCTGGAGGGGATGGTGTGTTCTCGGCGCTGCATACACAAACCCACAACACACCCACACACACACAGTGTGGAGGATAACAGAACCGTGCTGTATATTGCACTTATAGGCATGGATGTAACGAGACTGAGCAAGGTGGCTCTGCACGGCCGGGGAAATGCACCCACGTGTGCAACGTGACCAATCACGCAAGCTGGATTGGACGAGGGGCGGGGCTAATCTATGGCCATGGCGCTCGGGTCAGTGAAAACGTGGAAGCAAACAAAATCCTTGCAGCAGTGAGATTGCTAGAAAGGCTACAAGTGATAATTAACTTAGCTAATTGCAAAGAAACTGGGCAAACTCTAACGGGCTCTTTTATTTATTTATTCATGTTTTGATGACGCCTCTGCGTTCGCTGGGCTGTGCACCAGCGAACACAGAGGTCATCGTGGACATCGCTGGGCCAGAGCAGCCCTGCAGCAGTTTACCTTCTCAGAGCTGAGAGACTGGTGTCATGCTGCCTTGCACGTGCTGGTGGTGATGAAGAGCCTTGAAGACGGTTCCTGCAGTCTTGTGTGTTGATGTGAGTGTTGTGCATGTTTGGACCGACGCTGCAGGGTCGCCCAATACCGGTGTGGGAAGATGGCGGCACGATTTCACGCTTGCGGAGGCCCCACCCAGCTTCGTCCACGCAGTGTTTTTGCCCACAACCGCGTTTAAGTTTGTCTTGGTTTGATGGCTGGCAGAGGTGGCGCTGGATGGGCTGGGAGAGCCTGGTCTGCTGCATCCTGGGGGGCCCAGGGTCCACGGCCCTGCCTGGAGCTGCGACCGAGGAGGAGGCACCGAGGGCGCTCTGACAGGACGCGGAAGCGGGGCAGGCTAAGCTAACTGCTAGCCCATGCCTGGCGGTTCCAACAGTCATCCTGGCTGGCGTTCGTTCCCTTGGACGGTGATGTTTTGTTTTTGTTAGTTTGGGTATGTGTGATAGTTTGGATATGTGTGTTGTTGTAGTTTTGCGATATGTGTTTGTGTCTTTGTGTTGCACCGCTGTGGGCTGCCGGGGGAAAGGATGTTTCATTTCACTTCGTGTACGGAAGCACATGAAATGAAACGACAGATAAAGTGCTCCCGGTTCCTGGTTCCTGATAATGACAGCCTAAAAGGTTGTATTTGTTGTTGGGTAGCAAAACACGTGTGGGTTGTGTCTCTTATTTATGCACCGTGACACACACCGTTGTCAAAACATGTTGAGGCTCATCTCTCCCCATTCGTCCACCTAACTCGGTGGCTGTGATTCGGTTGTTTACGCATAACAACACCCGGCAGAGAGGCTTTGTGGTACGGTCGGTCTAATGAGCCCAGCAGAGAAACATGACATCATCACATGAGGGAACGGGAGCTCCCCATCTGAGGTCACCGTGACATTTTAGCACCGATTCGGCACATAGTTGGATATTAGGAGCGGCTTTCTGCTTCCGGTGTGGGAAGATGGCTGTGCAAATTCACGTTTGCAGCAGCCTCACCCAGCACCGTCCATGCAGCGTCTTTGTCCACGTCTGTGTCTAAGTTTGTCTTGGTTTGATGGCTGGGAGAGCTGGTGCTGGATCGGCTGGGAGAGCCTGGTCTGCTGTGTCCTGGGGGCCCAGGGACCACGGCCCTGCCTGGAGCTGTGCCCGATGAGGAAACACCGAGGGCGGTCTGACAGGACGTGGAAGCGGGGCAGGCTAAGCTAACTGCTAGCTAGCCATGCAGACCTGCAGTTCCGACAGCCATCCTGGCTGGTGTCCGTTCTCCTGGACAGTGATTTATTTTTCTTGTTTAGTTTGGATATGTGTGTTAGTGTGGATATGTGTGTTAGTGTGGATATATGTGTTAGTGTGGGTATGTGTGTTAGTGTGGGTATGTGTGTTAGTGTGGGTATGTGTGTTAGTGTGGATATGTGTGTTAGTGTGGATATGTGTGTTAGTGTGGATATGTGTGTTAGTGTGGATATATGTGTTAGTGTGGATATGTGTGTTAGTGTGGATATGTGTGTTAGTGTGGGTATGTGTGTTAGTGTGGGTATGTGTGTTAGTGTGGATATGTGTGTTAGTGTGGATATGTGTGTTAGCGTGGATATGTGTGTTAGTGTGGATATGTGTGTTAGTGTGGATATGTGTGTTAGTGTGGATATGTGTGTTAGCGTGGATATGTGTGTTAGTGTGGATATGTGTGTTAGTGTGGATATGTGTGTTAATGTGGGTATGTGTGTTAGTGTGGGTATGTGTGTTAGTGTGGATATGTGTGTTAGTTTATATGTGTGTGTTAGTGTGGATATGTGTGTTAGTGTGGATATGTGTGTTAGTGTGGATATGTGTGTGTTAGTGTGGATATGTGTGTTAGTGTGGATATGTGTGTTAGTGTGGATATGTGTGTTAGTGTGGATATATGTGTTAGTGTGAATATGTGTGTTAGTGTGGATATGTGTGTTAGTGTGGATATATGTGTTAGTGTGAATATGTGTGTTAGTGTGGATATGTGTGTTAGTGTGGATATGTGCGTTACTTTAGATATACTATGTGTTCTTGTAGTTCTTGTTGTTTTGTGTTTGTGTCTTTGTGTTGCACTGCTGTGGGAAACGATGTGTTGTTTCATTTCATGTGCGTGTTAGTGCATGAAACGAAACAACAAATCAAGTGTTTGTGATGTGTGATTATGGGAATATCGCGGTACTGTAACTAGTGCGACTGGATATCAGCAGTTATCGGGGCTCCAGTCCCTCTCCTGGACAGTCGGGTGTGGGAAGTGGAACAATCCACAGAAAACGACCAACAAAACACGTCCAGTGTCAGTCGTGACCACGCCTCCAGGAGGAAAGAGGGGAACAGGTATAATTCCAGCTCACAGGGAGGCGGGCGGCGAGCTGCTCGGAGCCTCCTTCTGCAAGGCCATGACGGGGAGGAAAGCCACATGTCAGCTCCGTCATTCCCACGCCGGGCATCTTTCCACGCTAAAGGACATCGGCGCAGTTTCACAGAGTGTGGATTTTTTTTCTTCTTTCCAAAGACGTCACCCAGCCAGGACGTTTTTATTCAGTACAGCCTCCATTTCTGATGATGTGGGAGGAAGACTCGGCATAAACATGAATACTTCCTGGGAGCCGGCAGGGAGCTTATGCTGGGAGTCTGGGTCCACCCCGTAGGTTAGGATTATTGCATGCTGTCAATCAGAATGCAAAGCTCTCCCCGTCTCCCTCTCCCTCTCCCTCTCCCTCTCCCTCTCTCCCTCTCTCTCCCTCTCCCTCTCTCTCTCTCTCTCTCTCTCTTCCCTCTCCCCTCCCTCTTTCTCTCTCTTCCCTCTCCCTCTCCCTCTCCCTCTCTCTCCCTCTCTCTCCCTCTCCTTCTCTCCCTCTCTCTCTCTCTCTCTCCCTCTCTCTCTCTCTCTCTCTCTCTCTCTCTCTCTCCCTCTCCTTCTCTCTCTCTCCCGCTCTCTCTCCCTCTCCCTCTCTCTGTCTCTCACTCACCCTCTCTCTCTCTCTCTCTCTCTCCCTCTCCCTCTCCTTCTCTCTCACTCTCTCTCCCTCTCCTGCTCTCTCTCCCTCTCCCTCTCCTTCTCTCTCTCTCTCTCCCTCTCCCTCTCCTTCTCCTTCTCTCTCACTCTCTCTCTTCCTCTCTCTCTTGCTCATTCGGCCTCTCTCTCTCTCTCTCTCTCTCTCTCTCTCTCTCTCTCTCTCTCTCTCTCTCTCTCTCACACACACACACACATACACACACACACACAGAGAGAGAGAGAGAGAGAGAGAGAGAGAGAGTCGTGGGTGGTGTAAAGGCACCATGGAGCACAGCACACCAGCACCACCCTGAGGTCCCAGAACGTACCTACATGTGCTCCATCTTGGGGGGGAGACGGGGGACAGGGCCACATGGCTGCTGTGCTGCCAGAGCAGGAAAAACAAACAGGTCAGCATTTAAATGATGACTCAACGAAAGATCACCAATATGGTCACCTTGACCTTTTGACCTTTTCTTTTCTTTACACTTTTAGTACCTTTTCTTTACATTTTTCTTTTATTATTTTTTTTCAAGTGAAACAAATCGAACTGAATAATTACAGTTGGAAGACTGTGATAATTTTTGAACATTTTAACATCCCCAAATCCTGTTTCCCCACATCCTGCCCCCCTCTATGGACTCCTACCCCGCCCCGGAAGGCCCCTTCCCGCAGCAGAACCAAACCACATTACAGGAGGACAAATATGGAAACGAAAAAGGAAACAAAGGAAAAAAATTAGAGAAGTAAAAAAATAAAATAAACAACATAAATGAAATAAAATAAAGAAGAGTGTTATTTTAGTATTGTTTTTAATTATTATTGTTAT